>JAGQDJ010000635.1:127306-146492 GCA_022885665.1 Triops longicaudatus | reverse complement strand
TATATATATATAATAAAAAATAAAAAATAAATATAATAAATAAATAATAATAATTAAAACAAATTAAAATACAACAAAAGTACCAATAATTCAGCAATTTTGTTGTTCGTAAACACGGACTGGATAATTCGATAAAATGAAACTCGCAAGATGGTGGATTACCTACCACCGCCTCTAGTAGCGCAATCGAGAATCCTACTTTGGAATAACCCCTTTGGCTGCAGAAATAGATAACAATCAACAGCTCTGCGCAAAAATGTTTCCGGCAGATTTTGTGCTGTGCCAGCTAAAGAGCTCACTTCTGCCCTATCAGCTACTTTTTTGTTCATTCCATTGCTGCGAGCAATGTTAGTACCCAACGCCCTCAGTGAAGCAGCTAAGACCCGCATTCCTCGTGTCTTACCTGCGAGCACGTTCAACTTTGTGAATTTGCCAGTGAATTCTAGCTAACTGCTTGAAATTACCGGAAACATTTTCCGACTTCTCCTAGCAAAACTTGGACTTGATGAGGAAAAGGAAAAAAAATTCTCTTTTTTAAAATCCAATTTTCATGAGGTCTAGTTAGTTTTTATTTATTATAGAATTATGTTTTATTTTTTTTTTCTTGTCTACTACTACACGATTCATCGCATAAAAAACACAAAGATATCTTGAACTGTCAATACTCCATTGATTGACCTCAGCCCTTCCACAACAAAGTCTTATTTACGTTCCCAAACGATACCGTAAACGGCAATCGAAACACGAACGGACGTTGCTACACTAAAGCACAGCACGTTCCTTCCTCTTCTTACAAACAACTTTATATCAAATGATTACCTTACTTAAAACTGCCGTGGCACGTACTAACTAAAGAGTGAGACCCTTGAGGGAAGAAACCTCTTACTCTTTGAAATCCCTCGTCAGCCAACAAACGTTTAACTACTACAACTTCGGAAAATATTGCCTTGAGAGAAATTTTAATTTGTATATTTTTAAGTAGAAATAACAGGTCCTAACACAGGGTAAAACATTCGTTAGGAAGTTTCACAGTACAAGACTAACATACAGAAGCTTTTCTTTTTGCCCATTTTTCCCATCAGCACCTTTTTTTCTAATTACGAACCGTATTACGGCGAGGTTCATCGAAGAGATTATTTTCTCCGATAAGCCTATTTGTTTTCCTCCAATCTTTGGAGCCACGGTAAGCTTTCTAAGCCCATCCTTCCGTGAATTCGCCCTTCAGAGCTCTAACCACTTACGTCAATTCGTCCAATATGCCTGTGCATTCACTTACTTACGTCTACTCATCTAAGTCTCATCGCTTGGTTTACACTCAGCCTGTCAACAGCAGACATTTCGACATATCCTCCAAATTTTTTTCGCTGGAATGTCGGAAATTAACACTTGATTGATTTGTGCACTAAAATGTCACGCGAAACGAACTAAAATCACGAATTTCCAGGGAAAACTGTTAGCTACTTTTAAATTCCGTTACATTAGACGCTTTTTATCAGTTTAATATAGCAGACAGTAACTATGAATCCTGAGTCGAAATAAGCCTTACAAGGTTGACAAAAACACCAGGTTTCTTTTATTGTATTCCGAACTAAACGATCTAATTAAATCAATGCAGTCATCTCAAAAGCGCTGGCTCTCTATTACGAAATGCGCCTAGTACAATCACGTACATTACAGAACTATGAATAGATCCGTTTCCAGGGCAACTCCATGGCTCTTCCTTAGATAACTGAAGCAACTAGACAGCAATACATTATTACTGCAATGCCTCATTTTTTATTTTATTTTTTTATTTTTTTTTTTTTTGCTACGATAAAAACGCGGAAATCGAACCCGCATGTTCACAACCATTTAAGTGCCGTCGACAAAAAATTGGCAAAAAAACTATTCAACCCTCTCGTACTGAACATCCTACCATTTTGCGCTATCTCTTCACTCCAGTTAGTCTCTAAACTTTTTTCTCTTTCGGAATGGCCTTTTAGCAAGCATCTCATTAACTCGAAAGCTCCCCTCCACCTTTTACTTTCAGGGACCCCGATCTCACTCTTCTTCTTCTTCTTCGGTAACTTAGTAAACGAGTAGCTGGCCCTATAACTTTGATGCCCTAGTTCAATTTATCATCGACGCCACCGAAAGTCAAGAGCCCGAAGAAAAAGGGAAGAAAAACTGTTTCTGTTAACAAGCATCTCTTGCCTCTGCTTTTCATTGCCTTTCATTTCTTTTCTTTCTAGGGAATGGCAAATGTTTGTTTTACATAAATCATTGTCTTTCGGCACTCTCTTTGCGTAATAATTCATTTCTCTCATTACATTCTTAGGAGAATGATACATGTGAGAAATTACGCTCCCAGACAATGGTTCTGTACTTAACGCTGTATTCAACGCTTTGAAGCTAATTGAAGAAATATGATGGAAATAAATGAAACGAATTAATGAAATAATCTGTTTGATCAATAAACACTTGATCTGCAGCAATGAAATTCAGACATGGTTTTCAAACAATTTACTCGCATCAAGAGTATATTTGATTATTTTTTACTTTATTTTCGGTTAAAAATTTTAAGTCCAAAAATTCGCCTCTTATTTTGAAATTTAAAATTAAAGTTTTTTAACTTGTCTGTACTTAAATTAGTCCTTGTTAATGAGCATAGCTTTACTGTCAGCGTATTTTGCCGATTTATTAATCTTTTTTTGTTGCAAAAGTGTCCACCAAATTGTCCACGTAATTCACCTATACTACCTACATCTATACCGGCACCGTGATAATAATTAAATTCCATCATATTCCAGGAATTTTCACACTCTTTTATCTAATGAACATAAAAAATCGTTAAAAATAACAATAACAGAACTAAAAAAACTGAAATTATTTCCTACAAGTGCTTTCTCAAGTTGTTGAAAAGTTTTTATGATTTGCTTGTGTTCTTAATGTATTTTACCTTCGTACCATAACTTTAGTACTTGAAGACGTGTTTCCAAATATGACAGTAAAATAATATAGGTACGGGAGGAAATACAATCGGGCAAGACATTGTCGAGTTACATTTCCTAAGAGACTCTTGCCGAAAACAATGTCATTCGAAGGTTTCTTAAGCGGCAAAACTTGTCTCCTAGCTCCAATTGTCCTTTCAAAACCCCAACACGTGACATATGACATCACTATGGCGCTCAAAGCACTTTCCAAGTTTCCTGGGTGATTTGTATTTATAGAAACGCAGATAACGAACTGCCAACTACTGGCAGAAGAAAACAACAAAGTTTTCCCCAATAAAAGATACAGAAAATACGAAAAGTTTGTTTTATTTCCAATCTGGCAACACAACCAAACTTATGCTATTCGGTTTCAGAAATGCTTAAAAAAAAAGAAAACATGTAAATTTCACATGTCAATCACTGCCTGACGTAGTTTTACCTTGTTTTCTTTCCCAAAGTTTCTCTTTCCTTTTGATTTTACGATTTGCCAGTACTTGTTTTCTTCCCGTTGTCGAAACTTTTCCACGACAAGGGACACGATTCAATATTTCGTCTGTACCTATTCTTTTTAACTCGTTTTGCTTGAGAGGAAAGTTTACGTCTGTGCACCAAACTGTTGCACAAGGTTTCTTTGTATTCAAGAAAGTATAGTTCCGACGTTTCATTGGCCTAATTTACAATTCTGATCTGGCAACAGTTCGTCAGGACAATGCAAGAAAAAAATTGCTTGCTGACGAAATCTTGAATACATTGAAAGGTACACATGCACCCCAAGTTTGAGTTTTATTTATTTTTTAGAAAAACAAAACGTGGATACTAAATAAGATTCCGCAAGCAATCCACGGAAAAATTCAACCAACTCTAAAAAAAAATTCTTACGAAAACTCTACTTTCTGTCATAAATGTCTACAGTCTTAAAACGAAATTGTAGAAATAACACCAATGTACCGCCATACAAAACTCGTCTAGTCATTCCACGAATGCTTTACTACGTTTGGTATAATCAAAAGGCATTTCGAAAATGCGTATAAGAAAGAGTGAATTTAAAATTTCCCTTTCTTTAGAGTTCTAGCATGTGCATCGCGTGGGAAGTTCCTTCACGCCAGTTCCGTTCATTAATGAACCAAATATTAGAGAACTACGCCGTCCCTGCCTTCGAATTCCAAGAATGCAGCGTCCATTTCAAGATAAATCTCCTGTGCATTATTAATTTCACGCACTTGACAAATCTGTCACCGAGACCCCTGATTTTTTTTAATGATTCGGTATTCAATGTTGAAAGAAAGTCCACATTAGTGAATTGTGTCATGACTTAGTGACTGTTTCTAGAAAAAATGATAATAATAAAGATAATAATAATAGAAAACAATAATAATACAAACGATAATAATAATAATAATAATAATAATAATAATAATAATAATAATAATAATAATAATAATAATAATAATAATAATAATAATAATAATAATAATAATAAAAATTGAAATAATAATAATAATAAGAAGAAGAAGAAGAAGAAACGTGATTTTTCGCAAAATTTTCCGCCATTTTTAACTAGCCTTATGGACTGACACAAAAGTACATCGATAAGCCCAAAAATTTTAGTATTTTTATACGACAAATAGCAAGGAATTGACTTTCGTTACTTTTCACCGAATCAGGCTTATCACCGATGTCATTTAGCTCGTTCTGCACGTCCTTGTCTAATTTCCTCAACTTGCCTTAACTTGCGGTCAGTTAGGATCGAAGGACCTGGCCAGAATTCTCAATAGGAATATGGCAATTTGAGATCCACGAGTTATTTCTTTTTTTCTCCCACATGTCTATTTTGTTTATAATTACGAACTTATTTTAAGAAGATTTTTTAATCCTTATTTATTATTTATTTTAATTTTAATCCTTATTTATCATTTATTTTAATTTTAAACCTTATTTATTATTTATTTTAATTTTAATCCTTATTTATTATTTATTTTCATTATAATCCTTATTTATTTTTCTTTCCAATTTTCACACGCAAACTAGGCTTAATCTTAGCTTGTATTTTTCTTTTAGTGTTTATCTAGTCCTTTCGTTGCCTAGCTTTGATTAACTCTACAGTATGTAAATTGGACCCAATTTGTGTTAAGGTCACAACTAGCATAACGAAAACTCGCCTAATGCTCTTCCGACTGGCAAGATAGTATTATGGCAACTGGTTTACCCAAGCATAAGCCAAACGTTATCTAGCTCGCGAATTGCCACTCATCTGCAACCAACTCGTTCTACAACAGCTTAGTTTCAAATACGCTCTTAAGAAGTGAACGCTGGGCGAATCCAACAAGTTCAATTTCCCTTGCGTCCTCCATGCCATCATTCTTAACTGACTTTCGTCCCCCTAACAATGCTCAATGACTATACCTTGGCTGTTGTGAATTGCTTCAACTGCGCATAAAATGAAGCGTTAGGCAAACATAAGCTAAACTTCCATTACGTATAGTACATTCATTAAAGTCGCGCAGGGAACCGGTAAAAGCTTCCCTCGACCCTCATTTCCAAGAAGGCAAATCATTACCTTGGGATTCTCCCTGAAAACACGAAAGGAATGAGAATGGAAAAAAAAAAATACAGAGTAGCAAAAAAAAAATAATAAAAATAAAAATAAAAAAATAAATAAACAACGGAACAAAAGAAGGAAAAATGCACTGGACACAGGAAATTAGAAGAAAAAATGAAAAAGACATGGGTAAAGTAGAGTAGAACGAAGACAAGAAGCGAAAGGATGCAAACGACGAAGAGAAGCACAGCATAAAAAAGGAAACACATCAGGAGAGCGAACAAACACGAATTTGCACATGGACTTTGCTCCCTTCACACGCCAGGACCATTTTCTTTCTCCAAAATCCTGCCTTAAATGCGAAACACTTCACAGATCTTCACCGAAGCTCCCAGTTCTACGTTTTTCATGCAAGAGAGGACACAACTAACTCAACTTCTCACTGGGTCTCGCGAAAAACTTTCATTTTAACACGAAAACTACTCACTTTAATGCAAGAAGTTTTCACTATAAGGCCACGGTGCAGCTGAGGAGCTTATAGTCAAATTACGTTGGAAATGGTGTACGTTTTAGTGAACAGACAATGTTTTTCCAAAAAAGTTTTTCACAGTAAAGTTTTTAAGCTTAACTAAATGGTACTGAGCACTAAGAGTTTGTAACATACTGAATAGTAAATCAGCTACTACAAAGCAAATTTTCGGACATTTCAGTCGATGCTGAATACTGAAATTCTGTTTCATTACACAAAGACTTTTTATAACAAATAATTTTTATTTGTTAATTTTAACAAATAAATAATAAATTAATTTTTATTTAATTAATAAAAATAATTAATTTAATCATTAATTAATTAACTTTTATTTGTTCACAAATAATAACTCATTCTTGTAAGCTTGCACTATTTTTTACATTTAAGGTATAATTTTCTTTTTTATGTACCTGACGTTCTGCCTTTAAAAGACCGTGATGGTGATGAGCTGGATCGGCGGATCTTTTGGCTACGCGCCGGTGCCGGAAATGGTACACGTTTGGTACAATCTGGTCAACAACAAAACAAACAAAACCGTCAATTAACTGTCTATTCAATTCGAGCACGCCATACCAAAAATCATTTACTTTATTTTGACACAATAATTGCTAACTCAGTGTTACAAAATGATTACCACGCAATTTAATTAATTCAATTAACTATGTGCGCAACTCCTTTTAGCACCATAACGCCATTTGCAATAAATGTTAAATGAGTAGCATATGCGAGGTAGACTCGCAGATCTCACTGCACCTAAAGGAAGATTGTAAAAGGGAAAGAAGGGCGTTGGATCGTCTCCAAAGATTTTCTTGGGCACTTTGGGGAAAACTGCATTAGCTATCGTTGTGACATATGCATGAGAATTATGCAAATACGGGCAGTAAACAAGCTTTAGCTTACAGAGAAGAAAAGAAAGAACGCAAAACTTGGAGAGTTCTCGGGGAAAAGGTTTCTCATCGAGGGCCAAAAACGTGGGAAATAAAGTTCGAGCTCTTCACCCCCGCTTTTTTTTACCATTTTTTTACCAAAAAGGAAAAAACTCCTTTTTTAAAAAGTGGATCGTTCTATAACCAGCAAGACAATGCCACTGGTATGATCATCAAGCCTGAATTATGGTAAGTGCAAGGTAATTTTCATTAAGACTAGAATGAGTTATACGCAAGACTAATAAGTTCTGGCTAAACAGGTCGTAAGCAAGACTTCTCCCCACACAAAGTTACGATTACGGAGTAACGTTTACACATGCTCTCACTCTTGTGGTTTATTCAACTGTCCAAACATGGCTATAAACGCCTAAACGAGATGACAAAAAATATGGAAATGAACGAAAACGATAAAAAAAGCTGGGAAAATTTCCCCTACAACTTTGTCACTGTAAGAGAAAGTAATTAACAAACATAAGGACACTAAATCTAAGGCAGTACGCTATAAAAAAAATAACAAAATAAACGATAACGTTACGAAGATAATTAAAGTAGTCGCAAATAAGATTTTCCGTAATTTATGAATAAATGATGTTATTAACTGTAATAGCTCGTAAATAGTACTTATAAAAAAGGCCTATCTTGCAACAATAAACAAACCATTTGACTAGTTTTTATGAGGAAACACTAGCTAACTACTGTATTACATTTAATCTACCATTACTCTACTGTAACATGTGACGGGGCTCCAATTTTCGTTTGCCCTCTTTTATTTGTTTATTTAATTTGTTTTTTATTTTTAATTCCAAACTCATAATAATTATACATTTTTTATTTATAGTATATTTTTATAAGCATTTTCGTATTTTTATAACTTTTTTTGTAATTATATATTGCACACAATGATTATATTTTCGAATAATTATTGCAATCTTGGCAAGTAAATAAGCGCGAAAAGTTGCTGACCCGAATCCTTTCTTTTGAAAATATTTTGATTTTTTTAACCAAAAATTAACGTTTTATTCAAGCACAGCAAGGAAAAGAATGAACATATAAATTTACAAACTCCAAACTTAAGTAATGGAATATTAAAACGGAACTCGAATTAAAAAATAATGTTTCGATTATATAGCTATTTAATAGTAATACTGTTACGTTCTACTCCTTTTCAAATTCCGTTTATTCGCAACTTCCAACCTACATCGACACCAAAACGAACTCCGATACAAATCACACAAAAACACTCTAATTCTCGTGCTAACTCTCACTTTCAGTTTACAACAATCAAATTTCACGCTCAAGAAACGGAACTGACTCAAAGGATGGTCAAAAAGGAACTCCCTATTACAGGCTGGGTGCAGGGGATTTCATTCTTACCAACGATGAATCTTAGGATTCATTGTTGGGCGGCTACGCAATTTGACTGTTGGGTAACAACGAACGCCACAATACTTAAAAGTAAACGTACACCGTAAGAAAACTATAAAATACGACACACCAAACGACATTATTCGTACTAACCACAAATGAAGTTCTCCATTGTCCTAAAAAGGGTTCATCGACTTCCACCAGGTCTCAATTACTTTTTCAGGACGTTCTTTCGCTCTAAACCCGCCCATAAACTCGACCTAACAACCTTAGCAAGCCAGCTGCTCGGATTCTATCACAAACGTTGTCGTTTGCTCAAGAAAGTCCCCGAGTCAATTACTTGGCCAAGTTTCATTAACTCCATATTACGGTGATTAGCAACCCAGCTTCCAAATTTCTCCAGATTGCTTCACTGTTACAAACTCCCAAAAAATCTCCCTTCAACCCTCCCAACCGACACAAATTCACCCCATCTGCCAAGTTTGGGGTTACTGACGAGTTCTATATTACTCACCAAGTTTGTTAAGAAGTTCAGTTTCGCAGAGTAAGAGCATCGTCGAACTTTAGGAGAACGGGAACGAGGAAGACAAAAAAATATATTTCAAGTAACGCTCTCTGGGCTTGATTTACATAAAATTAAACGCCGTAACTTGCTCAACTCCCCGTTTTGTTGCTTGCTATAACTTTTGTTTTTACGATCTTAAGTCACTAAGTGTGCAATGATGCCAAACGCGGGGTTCTGAAACGCTCCAATAGCAAAGTCGTCTTTGCCTTTTCAATGGCCAAGTTTAGTTTCTCGCCAGACGACCTGAGAAATTGAAAGTCTACAGTTATGTCGCCAAAAATTCGTCTGTAAATACATCTTCAATGAGAAGCTCAAAAATTCCCAACTCCAATCAAGAAAACCTTCAGTGTAATTTTCGAAGCGAAGAACTCACGTCAATATCAACTTGAAGAAAAAAAAATATACTCTCTAAAGGAGAGAAAATTTCCATTACGCCATTTTTTATTTAAAATTAAATTATTCTGAATCTAAGTTTCCTGAAATCGAAAAATGTCGAATTTTGAATTAATTTAAATTAGTTTCAAAGAATGTGAAGAGTGTTTGGCCAAATTACATGGAAACTGGCGCGTTTTTCGAAAGAAACTGTTGACAGTAAAGTTTGTATACTTAATTAAATTGTAATAAACTCCAAGATTTCCCTAAAAGATTAATTAATAAATTAACTATAAAGACGATATCTTTAAAGCTATACACGCTGAATATGGAAATTTGGTTCTACTACAACAAAATTGATTTTGCGTGTCAGTTTACTTAAAAATACATAGTTTTACGTTCATTAACATACCATTAGTTCTGTTATGTGACTTTTTTTCGTTTCGAACATGTATGAACGATTTGACTGACACAACTGTGACTTTATTGTGATTCTGAAATTCTTTGCCTCAAGAAAAAAAAATATTCCATAATGGAAGATGTACGATCTCGAAAAGTTTTTTTTTTCCAAAAGGAAATTTCGCTGCTACGGGATGCAAAGAACGTCAGTGATTAATGAACGTATAGTACAGCAGGACCGCAACGCTGCTGAAAAAAAGGCGTTGCAGATAGAGGGCGTGCACATTCTGGGATAGAGAATATATAAAAACGGGGGATGAAAAAGAAATTTTAAACAAGGAATACACAACATGTATAAAAAAGGGGACAAACATGGTTGCCGCGCATCCAAAAGAGATTTCCACAAAAATCTAATTCCACAAGAGCCAAAAAAGCACAGGAAACAAAATTCAAACTCCTCTTTCGCCCACTAACGATTTTTCTCCGCCTAAAGTAACCAAAAGCAATTTTACATAATCCATCACGTCAAAATAAAGAAGACGCGAAAGGTGTCGGCAAAGAAGCGACTTCCTACACAAACTTCAGGAAAACCGAAAAAGAAAAATTAAACACTTTTTTTAACTTTTGTACTCCTTGTGTGTCTTTTCAGGGCTCAAAACTTTGCATATCGGTAAATCTTGAGCAAACTCTAACATGCTATTTATTCCCTGTTTTCTTCAACCTTTTTAAAGTATTTCTATTCTAATTTTCGTTTCGCACTCTCACGAATCTTTTTGTTACTTCAAATGACTTGTTCCGAAGTCGCACATATCACACTTGAGCATTTTCGTAACCATTCAAAAAATAAACAAAATAACATAAACAAATAAAAAAATAAAATTAATAAATAAGTAAAATTAATGCATAAGTAAAATTCATACAAAATGAAATAAAACAAATAAATAAATTAATTAAATTAATACATAAAACAAATACATTAATTAATTAAATTAATAAATAAATCAAAATAATAAATAAATCAAACTAGTAAATAAGTAAAATTAATGCATAAATAAAGTTCACATAAAATTAAATAAAAAACAAAAGTATGTAGAATCGAACATCAAATCAGCGATGCGAGAATCGATTCTTCGAGAGGTTCCCTTTAACGTTCGTCCTCTTCTATAGGAAAGGAATTTGGAGTTCGTATGCAAATCAGTTGACAACGAGCCTTCAAATGACTCGATGCTGACATTATAACCCGCCCTCTCCAGAGTCTTCAAACAACGTCTTTTCGCCAACGTCTTTTCAATACGTGTTCCTTCGCCCATTTCGGCCCTGCTTTCTGGTCTTCTCCTTAGTATCACCACTGCTATAGGAAATTTCTTAAGGAAATGGTACTAAAACTCAGTGCCTTAAAATTCATATCCTTTCAAAATTTTTCGTTCATATGCTGTTAAACAACGCTTTCAATTTCTTGGGCCTTTTTTGTTACGTTTACGTGCTTAATCTAGATTGAAAGAGATTTTTGCCAAATTAATTCTATTGATTAGTTTTACGCTAAAGGTATTTACCTTTAATTTATATTTTTATTTATATTTCGTAATAATATAAAAAAATATTAATAAAAATATTTCTTTAATTTTCATTAAAAATAAATAATTGTTAAATAATTTTTGTTTTCATTTTAGAGATTTCCTAGCAAATCAAACAGATCTATTAGTTTCTTTGCTGCAAATTCCACGGAAACTTTGCACCTGCCCAAAAGTCTCAACTTGCTCCAACCCCTGACGGTTTGTACACTTGGATAAGCCTCCAATTCTCGTTATTATTTGACTTATTTCCCTTTTCCTGAACCTTACAGTACCGCACTTAACAGCTAGGACATCACTACATCCAGTGAATGTGTTTTCATACTGTAGTTCTTTGCGAAGAAACAACGAAAAATTAAATTCAGACCCCTGTCCAAACTGTCCTGCCCCTCTGTTTTATTTGTCTCCAAAACTTCTATCTTAAACAAAACTTCTTCTTTTTTTACGAAATTTGTTTAAAAATCAATCAGCTTCTATTCTTTTTCGTGTTTATCACGGAGTAAATACATATATTGTACTCTTGGTAGAGATTCTAAGATTGACAGTGAGGTATGCCTAGTTTCAGGAAAATGTATCTTTTTCCGGCGTCGGGATATTTACTCAAAAGACCAGAAAGATGATAAAAAGTGTAATTTTTCTCCTTTGTCCCATTCTATTCGCTTGGAAAAAACACTGAAGTAACCCTCTTGGCAGGACACAAAAAAAAAAAAACGCGACCACTCAACATTGCACGCCATCCAGATAGCGGAAAAAAGACAACGCACATTTCTCATCACTTTTTACAGCAATTTCGCTTTTTGTTCCCCGATGCAAATAAAAATCGGGCCTACGAGTAGAAAGCGATTGAGAGCTCGGGAGATATACAAAAGCTTGAGTAAATACAGCCGAAAACAAACTTTCTTTTTTGGGGCGCAAAAAAAAGTTTTGCAGCCAATAACGTAAGACTTTTTGGAAAGTTAGGCTCCTAAAGCAGAAATATAGACATGCCCCTTTCTTAATAATCTATAGTTATGTAAATCTTGTGTCTTTGTCGAGAAATTCGGGCTCCGTACTTCTAAATGTTACAAATGCTAATTGTATTTGATTCTTACACGAATATTGTGAATAATTCAAATGGAAGAAAAAAATTTACCTCAAATGTACATTTAACCTCACGGAAAATCGAATTATTGCGTTGAAATTCTAAAATCTTTGTTAAAAAATGTAAAATTAAGTATTTAATATTAAATTGAAATACACCACTAAAAAATTTGTATTTAACATTACTAAAATGCATTAAATAATTAATTTACTCTTGCTTGGAACTCGCTATTCTTGTAGCGTGTTTGGCTGTATTTTCAGTAAAGGGAAATTTCTGGTTTCTTTCGTCCTTTTAAACTCAAGCTCCCTCGTCTTCCATGTCAGTAAAACCGAATTACGGAATCTTATTTCTCGGGCCCACTTTTAGTCGCCCATTTTTCTTGATACCACTGACTTTTAGATGATGCTGTGGCGCTTTTCCGGTTATACATTTTTCTCCAATTTCTCACGGGTTTCGTTCTTTGGTTCTTTTCTTCTCCGTGCTCTTGTTCCCACGAAAAATTAATTTTCAAGCCTACACTAGTAATCCGATTGCGTTTTCCTAACGCCCTTCGCTTACCTTTCGCGTTAATGTAAAAAAGAGATGCTAAGTTTATCTTTTGGACTCCTTCAGTCCCTTTTTTCGTCACCTTCGCATCGCATTTGCATAACGAGTACCAAAAAAAGACTCAATTGGTCTCTGCTTTGAAAGAGAAGCCAATGAAAATACTTAGCAGCGTGAATTTCCCAATTACGAAAAGTTCCCTTTGCGGGTTGCTTTTACGTAAACTAACGTTCCTTTTCATTCAAATTAGGATTTGCAGATTTTAAGAAAAAATCGCTGAAAATTAGCCAACTTGTTGTTCATAAAGTAATTACAGTAGGAAATTCCGCAACAGAAAGTGCTCAGGTAATCAAATCAAGGAAAAACAAGTTTCTGGCAATTTTTCTCAGTAATCTTCATTTTTTGTACTATGCGCGGTATGTAAAAGCTTTATATTAGAGAATGTTGAAAAAAAAACGAGAGAATTTGGGAAAAACGTCAAAACTCGTTTCAACGAAATACAATTTCTATCAACTTAAGAAAATGGGAAAAGAAAATGGGAACAATGAAAATTACCATCCCTTGAGAAAATGTGGAAAAAATCCGCAGGAGATGACGAAGGATTCAACTGAAGGAAAAATAAAAAAAAACTCGCCTGACTTTTCTAAACAAGGTAAACGGAAACCTCATGCTGCCTTGCCAAGCACTTTTCTTGTCAAATATCGCCAACTAATAACCTTCCAAATGCCTCGCTTTTTATTCATATTCCAATTTGAAAAGAAAACAAATCAAGTTCTTTAAACCTAATTAGACTCCTTAAAAAATTAAGTATTTTTTTAAATTTCTTTACAGAACTGCACACATAAACACGTACACAAAACCACAAAGATGGAAAAAATTAAACACTGACTATTTTTTTCCACAAAACCAACTTTTAGAGCTAAAAATATAAATAATAGAAAACACTAAATATAAAAATAACACAATATTAAAAATACTAAATATAATAAATAATGCAATATTAAAAATGCTAAATATAATAAATAATACAATGTAAAAAATACTATATAAATAATAAAAATACTAGTACAAATAAGAAAAACACTATTTATAATTAATAAAGAATACAGTTCGCAAACACTACGTTCAAAACACACGAGAAGTTTGAATGAAATTTTTCGCCTAGTTATTTTCACTATTATGCTACTGCATCTTTTGCACATCTTTTGCACAATACACGTATTACTATATAGGCATTAGCTGTATTACCTATTTTATTCGGTTTACTTTAATATTTAACGTGGTTTATTTACGATACAATTTTGCTTTATTTTCACTTTTTGCTCCTTTAATACTACATTCAAGCCAATACGACACTTTCTTGAATGCAGTATTCATTTCGTGCCCATTTTTACCTTATTTTTGGATTATTTTTTGTTACCCAATGGGTTTACTCCGGGATACAAATTAATGAACAAGTTGCTGTAAACGAAGTACGTTTGTAGGGTTACACCCCTAAAAAATCCATTAACTCTTCTACACTATAAAAAAGCAGCAATACTAACTCAGGGCTGTGTTTCATAACAGAAAACGCCATAAAGTGAGTAGGATGGGTTTATATCTCTACAGCGCTGTCAAGCGTCAAAGACGGCGTGGCCGGGAGTAAAAGCGACTCCCAGTTTACAAGCATCGTTTAGTGTAAGAGTCGCGAGTCTTTAACGAACTCTCGTGGAATTTTCCGTCCTTACGCGAAACTGGCTTTATAAAAGACTTGTTCCCGCTTACAATGAAATCGTCGCAATCCCACGCGCCCATCCCATCCACTCCTTCCTCTTCAACAATGAAGATCTTGCACGCAATTCACCGACAACTAAACGAACCCAGGAGGATGCATTTTCTCGTCTTTTTTTATCCTTTTCTATCTCGAAGTCCCTCGGCTTCCTATTTCTATTTATTTCTTCCTATGTCTCTTTCTCTATTTTTTTTTGGGGGGAGGGGGGGCGTCGTGAAGCGCAGATCGTAGCCTACCTCATTTGTAATCCTTATGGAGTTAAAGTCCCGTCCAAAAGTCCAATTTCAACCCGTTTTTCCCGTTATGACAGACTCAACGACTGGACAATAAATTGTCAACCATTGGGGAGATAATATTTCTACTAGGCACATGACGAGAGCTTATTTATTTCGCCATCATAAATTCTCCTCTCGTTCGTTCACGTCTTTAGCTCGCGTCTCATGCTTTTCCTACTTTCCATATAAAAAAGAAGGAAAAAAAACAGGTCAGAAAAAAATAAGTTCTTTGAGCAGGACGATTTTGGACAGAAAAAATGCTCGGCAAAAGCTTCCTCATACTAAAAGCAGTGCTTACACCAATCACAATTCCTCCCTTTCGCTGCGCTGTGTTACATTTTCTTTTTTTTCTCTCTCTTTTTTTGTTTTCTTTTTCACCGGTGGTCAGTAGTTACTATTATGCATTTTCAAAAAGGTACCTTGAGAAAAGAACGCTATTTTTCAGGTACGTTATTCAAATTCTTTCCAAATACACCCCGTGCTTTGTAAAAACGCGCTTCCGTTAACAACTTCCAGAAGGAATTCATCCGTCTTTTAATTCCTGTCCTAAAGCTTAAATTTCCATCAAGCAAAAAAAGCTCCGGATAAGTGGCTTTAAACCGATCTTATATAAAAAAAAAGTACACAAAAACGAGAAGGCACTATAGACTAGTAGGCGTGGTCTCCGAGAAGCACCCAAAGGTCCACTCAATGGCAGGCGGTTACATCAATAAAAGGTCTCCCCAAACTAGCACATCATACGTAAATCATAGCTATTGGTCAAAACGAGTATTAAACAAACACGAAAAATAAAATTCTCGAAAAACAGTCTCAAATGAGTTTAATTAAAAACCGTATTAAAAAATACCGCCTAAAAACCGTATAAAATAATACAAGCCATTAGTATAAAATAAAATAAAATTCTATTTTATATATATATAATAAAATAAAATTTTATTTTATATATAAAATAAAATTAATAAATAAAAAGTTATTAGGAAAAAGTCAAATTTAATATTTATTTAAATTAAATGAGTACAATAAAAAAGCTATAAATTTATAACAGTACGCAAAATGGCGTAATAGGTAGGCGGGACTTCCTTTAAAATACCTTGTTAACAACTGGGTTTCGTGTTATTAAGGGCGGAGCTTCACCGTACTGGTGTAAAACGAAATAACTGGCCCTTGAGAAAAAAGCGTGACAAATTGTTACACCGCAAAAGAATTTACACACTACGACCTGGCGCGAAATTGTGCAGTAAAAAAAAAAAAAAAAAAAAAAAAAAAAAAAAAAAAATCAGAGCTACGTGTCTCGTACGTGTTAGTGCATCGCACAGGAGCAACTACCCTGAGCTTATTTAAATATACGCTCCACTAACGCTGTCCTCGCTAATGAATGAATTGCCCTGGGGGTAAATTAAATTAAATCCAACAATATACAGCCATATCCATCTCCGTTATTTCTCCCCCGCATGTTCCCCATATGTCTGTTTTACATCCCTCGTTTCCTTCTCCCTCCCAAAAGCTTGCGACCATCTTCCATTTCGTCCTTAAGTACTGGTCAGCGTCTCACCATCTCTTTTAAAGGGCACCTTTTGCCGTATAAAAAAGCCACACTTCTACGCAACATAATTAAGAAGTAATCCTGCGTAGCTCCCTCTCTTTCCATCCTTTTTAACTCGATTTCTACCCTTCTCTTATTCCATCTTCATGACTCAAAGCTTTGCCTTGTTTTCCTTCGTTTCTGACGTTCTTTCGCCCTTTCGAGCACCTCCTTGTGCTTCCTTTCTTGTGTTCGTTAATAAGACGAAGACGATGCCAGTAGAAGTATCGGCTGCTTCAAGAAGGCACGTCCTCACCCCCCCAAACTCAAGTACAACACCCCAAGATTCGATACTCTTTCTCTAATAAACATGCTGATTGGATTGCTTTCGTTACATATGTGTTCTATCTCTTACTTTTCCTTCTTGCCCTTCCTACTCTTCAAACACCCTACACCAGACGTTGGTAAGTAAGCTAGCGAGTTAAACATCACGATCGCACAATGCACTTGCTGTTTCCCCTTCTTGAGTTTATCTCCGGCGCAAAAGACGACACCCAACAACGCTCCAGCTCATTTCGTCTCCCTCCAATACACACCAGTCTTGCACAGTAAAGGGTTACACGTATCCTCAAAACTTCCTGACGGGAAATGAATTCTCCCGTTTTCCCTAGCCTGTCACAATTCCATCACCCGTATTTCAACCCTCAGGCGCGTGATAAACGCTCCGTAAAGTCAACATAAGGCACCGCAGACAACTTCTGGTTATAACGTGGCATATTCTCCTTGGGGGTTAGGTTACCCTTGCCCACGTATGTAAACTAGTCCAAACTCGTACATGAGTTTTGGTTGCTTCTAAAACAAGCCAATCCGTCAAGTTAACACATCATATGTTTCAAGGGGGCGTCTCTGCCTTGAGGATCACACGGAGGGAAGCCAAGCTCGCTGCACTTGGCGCTCTCAATTGGAGCATTAAGTTCACTTAACCAAGTTAAGGCTTGAAGAGTTCAAACGGAAACGAAGATCCCCATTAGCTTAGACGTGTATTAAATTACTGGGCACGAAACTTGAGATTGCAGCTTCCGAAAATGAGTTACCAATACGAAGAATTCGTTTTCTAATTTTTCAGTTCAATTTACTCAACAATTCATCCACTCAGCTTCGAAAAATCGATACGCGCAACATTTCGACACTTGCCACCTTTTAACGAAATTAATTACCCACTCGCAGTTTCTTCCAAGCAAGCTTAAAACTACAAATAAATATATTAATCACGTGAAACTTACAACTCTAACGTCAAACTTACAACAGGATCCCGCAAAAAAAAAAAGTTGGAAATGCGAAAAATATTCAGTTTCAGCAAAATTATACAGTATTATTGCTTTAATTCCACGTTTCCCACAATATTTATACGTCTTTCCTTGAACTCACGATCTTTCCCGCAACTGTAAAACGAAAAGTTAAAATAGTCCCTAAATTGTGGATTTTCCTTCACTAGATTTTCAATACCATAAAATTAAATTTCTTAATGAATAAATGTATGCCTATAATACAACACGGAAATTAAAACTAATAAAACGATACTGAAGAAAATATAAAAAATGTAACAATAATAAAAAAAAATGCCTTCACATTCTTTTCGGCTAAATCTCGTTTCAACTCAACAAAATTACTGGAAAAATCAGCTCTCGATATTTTTAATATATTATCCATATATTTTTATATCTTTAATATTAAATTAAAGTATCATTTATTGGTGATTTTTAGTGAAGCTTAGTGCTACAAACTAATATATCAAACGTATCGATGTTACGCTTCCTTTTCGTTTTTTTTATTATTTATTATTTATTATTATTTATTATTATTATTATTATTATTATTATTATTATTATTATTATTATTATTATTTTCTCTATATTTTTGGTCCCGTATCTATTTTCTGTGTTAATATGGTGTGTATTTGGGTATCACGTGTATATTCTTCGTAGTGCGATATACCCAAAACTGGGCTAAAGTCGCGTATCGATTTTAAGGGGAGACCCTCTTGGGGAAAAAAACTCATCTAGCTTACTCATATTCTCATCCTGCTCTTCAAGCCCACCTCGCTGGGGGAAAACGAGCTATCAGACCGGTATAAGAACTCCGGAAGAAGACTTTTTTTCACTTTAAAAAGGTTGAGTGAACCTCTCGTTTCTTATTGAAAAGATCTTCCAACGAGCAAACTTCTTAACACTTCCACGTATTTTCGTTTCACACACTCGTACCCGCCACTCACAACACTCGGCCTTTCTTTTTCCTTTTCAAGTCCTCTCGCAAAAGCTGTGAATTTAGAATGGTTTAGGCGCTAAACCAACGCTTTTACTTAGCACTGCAGCTCTGCTTTGAAATTCACAGCCTTTAACATAGAGGAAATAGCCAAATTTTTGTACAGGGTTCAAAATTTATGCCGACTGATCCACTTCGGCCTAGCTTGCGAATTAGCGACTATCATATTTATTTTCGCAGTCCCGAAACAAGCGACTCATGTTTTCATACTCAACACATCCCCATCGTTTAGCTTTTACACCAGCTTTTCGAATACAAGAGACTTGAGCAAGAAATTTTAGGGTGTTAGCGCCAAAATAATAATAATAATAATAATAATAATAATAATAATAATAATAGTAATAATAATAATAATAATAATAATAATAATAATAATAATAATAATAATAATAATAATAATAATAATAATAATAATAATAATAATAATAATAATA
>JAGQDJ010000635.1:0-127296 GCA_022885665.1 Triops longicaudatus | reverse complement strand
TAATAATAATAATAATAATAATAATAATAATAATAATAATAATAATAATAATAATAATAATAATAATAATAATAATAATAATAATAATAAATTAATAAAAATAAAAAAATCAATTTCTTTTTTTTACGTTTTGCACATTTTCCCCCGATCTATTTCCTTCGAAGACAAAAACTCATCGAACGCTTACTGACGAATTTTCAAAGTTCCTGGAAAACGGAAAATTTTACCGAAAAGATTCAGATTTAGGAAACAAACGTGAAGATAAAACAATTTTTATCCTTAAGGGTTACCTTCACAAGGTGTTTTTCATAACGTTTAGCCATTTAAATAAACATGAGCTACATCAAGTTGTATAAGTTTCGATTTCTGCACAAGAGAAAAATTTTTCACAAAATTATCAATCTTTTCCTATATCCTGTCATGACCGTATGACTCAATGCACGTCACGAATACGAAAAGGAAATAGTAAGAAAAGTTTCTGATTTTTTTCTATTTTATTTTTTTTATTTTTTTTAATTTTTTTTTTCAGAAGATGTTTAAGTTTTTACTTTATAACTTTGTAAGGACCACTTTCACAGTTACTATCGGAGTCATACTTGTGTATATAGTCGTTGCACGCCCCAGACACACACTCATAACTTATGTTCGGCCTTCTAAAAGACCAACAACGCACGACATAACACGCCACAATGCAAAACTGAAATAAAAACTCAGACGCAGAAACAAAAAGAGACACGTAAGAATAAACACACAACACTGATACTACTCTCCCGTTTCGCTTTAATCCCACGTTTCCCACAATACTTTACACGTCTTTCCTTGAACTCACGATCTTTACTGCAACTGTAAAACGAAAAGTTAAAATAGTAACTAAATTGTGGATTTTCCTTCACAAGATTTTCAATACCACAAAATTAAATTTCTTAAAGAATACATGTATGCCTATAATACAACACGAAAATGAGTACTATTAAAACGATACTGAAGAAAATATAAAAAGGTAACAATAATAAAAAAATCCATAAAAACATCGGTTTCATTTAAAAAGGTTATTTATTACAATATTCTACTAACGAAGAAACCAAGTTTTCACATTTATAATAATTCAACTCGGAACGTTCGGAAGTTGCAGCAATTGTTTTACACGAACTCGTAACTTCACATTTAACGACATATACGAATTCAGCTACGCCTCACGAAATCGTTATTGCCGTTTTACGGCTCCTTGGCTAGAACTGTCAAGGATTCGTTTACGCGTTTTTACTCTTTCCTAAATAAGGCTAATCAAGAGTATGGGACTGTTTATTGCTCCAATAACGCTTACTGTCACGTCAGAGCCTTTTATTCTTGAGCAATTTCGCCACTAGGCCATTGCATATAGTACCAGTCTTACATTATTTTCCCTTATATTACTTTAAAAAAAAAAATAGAAAAAAAAATCCTTTTACACCCGTGGCCGAAACTAGTCTCCTGATAGACAAATGCATCGCATTTACAGAGCAGCACATCATCCCACAATGACAAATAACGCTAAATGTTTCAGGGAGGCCAGCACGTAGCGAAGAAATATAGTAAAACATTTATTTCTTGCCTCAGAATCCTGCGCAAAAAAAAGATTCTTGGATAAATTTCTCCCTAAACGTCCAACTTTCAATTTATTTCTCCCAGACAGCAAAACCTTTCGAAACTTTTCACGCAGCAAAAGAACACCCCAAGTTCCTCGATTTAACTTTTGACGAAAGGGTCATTAATCAACTGACACAAAGCCCAAAACAAAAGTTGCATTGAACGCGCAAAAAAAAAAAAAAAAAAAAAACTTACAACATTTAAGTTCAACTTTCTAAGCTCCACCCACTTAGACACATCAATATTTGCTCATTTTCGCTGTGTTTTGATAATAAGACACAACAAGCTTGTTTTGACCGTCATCCGAGATAAAAGATCGTAAACACTACACAAGAAAAGATATTGCTGTAAGGCAGAGGTCGGGAAGCTTTTCCCCTTCACGGGCCATTCAAAGCTATGAGCCACTATCAACGGGCCACTATCCGGCTGCGGGCCGGATTTAGACGTGTAAAGTGAAGGCCGAGGACTAGCCAACTGAAATACTAATTCGGGTATTAGTCAAGGAAAAAAATGGATTGTTTACGAATAATTTTACGAATTAATTTTAATTTTACTAATTTTACGAATTTTATGAATTAATTTTACTTAATTTACCTAATTTTACGAATTAAAGCTGCACTTGACTTTTTTAAAAAATGAGATTTTGGATGCTTTTTCGTACTCTAAATTTGCTACTTTACGTAAAACGTAATTCCCTGTCCAAGCACCTCCGGATAAATTGGGTGCGCAGGCCGATTCCAGCATGCGGGCCGTAAGTTGCCGACCGCTGCTGTAACGATTGTGGAATAGTTGTAAGAACACACGAAATGTGGCTACAGCAGTATTGAGACACACCGAAAGGGGAGAAAAAGAATGTATCACCCATTCAAGAATGGAAAAGAGTCGGGAAAAAATGAAGGAAATGAGAAGCTTATCTTCGATCTTGGGGAAAGCCAACCAGAAAGCCCCAAGTTATGTCTGTCTTTTCCCCGAAAAATCTCGTGAAGCTCTCTTTCGCCCCAGCCCTTGTACCGATACCCGTTTTCGTAAACAAAACATGGCTCTTCAGAAACAAAATTAACAATGTTATTTGAGGAGTGAAGAAAAATATAATAATAATAATAATAATAATAATAATAATAATAATAATAATAATAATAATAATAATAATAATAATAATAATAATAATAATAATAATAATAATAATAATAATAATAATAATAATAATAATAATAATAATAATAATAATAATAATAATAATAATAACAATAATAATAATAATAATAAGTTAATAAATAAATAATAAAATAAATCAGTTAATAAAATGTAATTCCTTACCATATTTCTGCTTGATGTTAACTTAAGGAAAAGACCGATTTAAGCTTCTAATTTAGATAACATTTTTTTACTTTTTTTTAATTTCATAGTTATTTTTACTTGTATTAAACGTAATTTTATTTGCATTTTCCGACGAAAAAAGTTAGCAATAACGAAAATAATTTGAAAGACAACACGACGGGTATGGTTATAGGCAATACGTGGAGTTTGCTGTAAAATTCACCTGCGTGACACTATTTTCTGCACAATTTCGGTCGCTCACTACGAATGTCAGCTCAAGACTGAAATTATTTGAGACTTTAGCACCAGAAAAGCCAATTTTCCACCAAAATTGAACGCAGTGCAATTGAGAAGTAAATTATTTGCTCTCTAAATTTGTTTCAATGCGGATTTAGCGCGGATTTTTATTTCACTATTAATGATTACTGTGAAGGACGTTCAAGGAACGTTTGTGGGTCACGTCAACTTTGCAACATTCTCAAAACCCAGTGACGCGTAGTATTAGAGGATAGGTGAAAGAAGCAGTACGAAAGCTCACAGGAAAAAAAAAATAAATCGATGGTTTCTTTAGGTCCAAAACTTTGTACCCTACAGACTTCTCAGCGGTCGACTGAGCTATGATTTTACTTCCAACTCACTAAGACGCAAAAAACTAACCATGTCATGTCTCAGCCACAACACGAAACCGAGGCAACCGAGACGCTCCGCTTAACCCGAGTCACAAAACTGTTGTTTAAGGTTTAAAAAAGTTCAAAATCCGCTTTTGGAAACACAAGTAAAATATTTAGCCAGCTTAAAATCAATAATTGGGGAATTATTCTACGTTTTAATACGCAGGAAAAGACTAAAAGTCAGTCCACTTTAATTGTTGCCATACGTAAAAGCGTTCGCAGCTCGCGCCACCTTCCGGTGGCGTTGTGTAAGTTTTACAATGAAATCGCAAGCAATCCTTTAGAGGTGTGCACAAATTGCTGTACTTTTCTACAAATAAATATCGTTAAACAATCTCAGTACAATACTAATTGTGTGACGAATAACAAAATATATTTCCAATTTCATATATATTTCCAATAGATGTCGTTAGTGTAAAAATAATGGCGCTTTCAAACTAGCTTTCCAAAAGAGACCACGTGGCAAAGTTCGGTAACTCAATCGACTTTTCCATTCTTTCTGAGCCATTTTTGCCAAAGAACACGAGAAAAAGCTCTCCAAAACAAGTTACTTTGCGTCTCTTTAAAATCTAAGCGCATTTCGCGACATTTTCGCGCTTAAAGTACCTTTTTGCGAATTTCCGCAATTTTTCACAAGAAACATCACGACGTAACACGTGACTAAGTGGACCTTAAGCGTCACAAACTTTTCAGACTGTAAATTGGATGTAAATAAGGTACAGTTAGTTTCTAATGAACCCAATAAACCCATAAATCTCGCTATAATGAACCAACTGGAAACACGAAGAACTCTTCGCTATATACGAAGTTCGTTACATTAAATATTTCTTCTATGCATTTTAACATATCAGGACCTTGAAAATCGTCTACGACACCCGAAAGTTCGTTAAAAAAGACTTCGTTATAACGAGATTCTACTGTACTAAGAAAAAAAAGGACCAAGAACAGAACGTTTAAACGATTTTCATTTCCTGCCATTCTCATACCAAGCTAAACAGTGTTTAGACTATAATGGAATAATATATATTAAAATATCGTGAGAATTAGCTACAAAAAAATGTCATCACACTAAAACTTGTGAATTCCACTACATCGGGCAGATTAGACCCTTTTGTATCCACCAATCCTGTATTTTGACTTACAAGCTCATCAAGTGAGGTTTACATTGTCACAATTGTCACAGTAATAGAAATTCCCTCCGCATTTCGATAATTAGAGAGCTAGGTTCTGAATACAGTATGCAATGCACTAACAGTACTGTGCAGAATTACGAAGCTGGGCACGCTTTAGTGAAGCCACACGAACAGTGAAAAATTGCCAAGTGCTCCCAAGGCAATTGGAGCAAACTTGCAATCTCAACCAAAGAAAAACGAACTTATATTTTCAATACAATAGCCAAAGACATCACTTTTTCCCTCGCTCAACTACACTTATCTTCTCTCTCATCTGCAAGAGATCATTACAAGTCTTCATTCCGCGAAGTTGGCCAAAAGACTCAAAGAATATAAAGGTCTTCATGCCAGGCACGGAATACTGTAACGTTCGCGAAACGTGAACCAATATATTTGCAAGTCCCTGGAGAAAAGTCACCTAATACAAGCCATTTCTTTATCTCTTTTGCTGTCCCCAGACTCGACTGCCATCAAACACGCGAATTTCCCTCGCGAAACGCCAAAAAAAGGAAAAAAAAAATCCAAACATGAAAAATAGGCACTGAAAAAAACGTCTTTTCCCTGCCACGCTTAAGATAGCTTTCGTCCTTGCCATTCCCAAGTGTGACATACGATTTTATTTTTATTTTTCCTTTTTTTTTCTCGCTCCTCCCTGGTAGCATTGTTCGCATTCCTTTTTTTCACTATTGGTTTGTTACCAGGAAAGCACGACACGCCGCTCCATCCTGGGTTTGGTCTGACATATGACAAGACAGTCTTCCCCGCACCCTAACCGTATATTTCAAGTTCTATAAACCCCTTTCAGTCTTCATTAAAAGACTCATGCTTTTGGTACGTTCGTTTCTTGGCGCACTAAAAATCCTATCTTCACCCATTCCGAGCTTCCGGCTTCGTTACAGCCTTGTTACTGTCAATCTAACGACCTCAAGGTGTTCTCCGTCATGTCCCACATCCCAAACGCTTCTTTAAAACTGTGGAGCCAACTTTAACTAAATGTTCCCCCCGAATGCACAGTTGTACCCAAACTGATATTCAAAATTGACTTGGAACTTCATCTTACAGGAAAAAAACATAAAAAAGAAATAAAATAAATACATAAAAAGTAAAAACGTAAATAAATAAATAAATGCGTACGTAAATAAATATGTACGTAAATAAATAAATAAAAACAAAAATAAATAAAAACAAACTAAAAAATCAGAAATTGTATTTTACTTAATTGGTTCAAAAGGAAAGTTTATTCTTTAAAAGAGAAATTACGCATTTTACAATTTTTCTTGACAGAATTTCCGTATTTAATTTATTAAATATTGGTACTTTAGTACAATACGATCCACTCAACTAAAAACGATGAGAAAGATTCTTGGAAATTGTGTCCAAATGAATCTGAAGCACGACACGACCGAAGAAGTTATTATAATATTGTTTAAAATGTATTTCTACGTTATATCAAATCTAAGTCAGAAGTGGACTACAGAATTTCAAAAAACTATTCATGAACTTTAAATGGTACATGTTTAAAATATCTTTGGCGATGAATACTAAAGGTTTATTTTCCCTTTTTAAGATTATTTTATCATGTCTATTTATATAATTATGTATCATTATTTTTAATTTATTTACTCATTAAATATTTTTAGTTTTTTTTTATTTTTTTATTTTGCAAAGCACCAAAGCAAAATGCTCCACTTCTCGGAATCGTAGTCGTTCTTGGCACGAACTTTCGAACTGGGGCTAATTGGGGTAATTACCTGGCGCCATCTTGAGCGCAATCTATGTTACCCGCAAACTTAAAGACTTTCATTTCCTCGTTACAACAGCTTTTTTTCATAAAGCTCCGAGGCAAATTCACATTAAAACACTAAACTTATCCTTTTTTTGTGTCACGAAACTTCCATCGTTGCAAATTTTAACAGGTTTCTTAATAAACTTCGGACAACTTAACTTTAGGCAGTTAGTTCCAAACGCTTCACGCTGAAATTCTGCATACGTGGATTTTCGAAACTTCCTTTTTAACGAACTTAAAGTCATTTCGGAACTCATTTAGTTCAAATTGTTACACTCAAGAACGCTTTACGTCAAACTGCCGTAATTGCTTATGATTTCTTCCAATTACACTAAAGCTCCAGTTCTTAGAAGATACTCCTATTTGAAAGTGGGAATACGCCTCTTCAACGCTAATATAAATAAGTGAAAGTGATACATTAAACTGTTGTCTATAATGTCATAATTGCTCACGACTTCAAACATATTCGTCTTTAAAGGTGAAATTAAAATTGCTTAAATAATACAAATTATTGAAATACCATATACTGTTGTAAATACGAGAATCAGTCTGAAAAATGGGTCATATTTTAATAACGCACCATTTTACAACTTATTGTACGTTTCAAGTTTGGGTGCTCACTGCGTTCACCACAGGGTTTCGCTTTACGCGTATTTTAACACAGCACAAGGTATGTACTATGGCCGCGTAAAACGAGACCGCTCTGCAGAAATCCCGAGCTCGTTCAGCTTGCTTTTCTTGAATGTATTGCTTCCCGTTCGCGAAAGCTAGTCTACAAACAAAGAAGTGTCAATGTCACATTTCCGCTTCACCCTAAAGCGAGCAAAGCCAAATCCTTGGGATAACTTCTTTTCTTTTCTTTTTTTCGTTCTCTTTCTCACTCTCCATCCCTCGACACAATTCCGCTACCTCACCGAAAGATCTTCCAACTTCAGAAAAGCAGTTCGTGGGGGAAAAGAGGTAGTACGGAGAACGCACGGAAGCAAAGAAATGTCCTCAGGCAACAGTAACACGGAAAAGTACTTTCCGTTAGCTTTCTCATCTACATCAAGCTTGACACGTCTTCGTCCTCTTTTTCCTCTTTCTCTTACTATTACTACAACGGTGCTCTCTAAACAACCAAACTGTCTTTTCATGGTCTCCCACACTGGCAGAAAACAAGGCACAAAAAGCTTCTACTTTTTTTATGCTAAAAAGCACCACTTGGACTCTTCGGACGCCATTTTCGTATTAGAACTCACCCTTGCCGTGACATTCTGCACGAGCGGTTGTAATTCTTCTGATACTACCGGCTCTTTCCGTGCGACAAGTGGAGATGTTCCACTGCCGAACAGAGACAACGCAGAAAAAAGCACCTAAACTTTGTTTTCCTGAGAAAGAATCTGACATTAGAAGAATTACCTACCGAAAAAGAAGAAAAAATGGCAGAAATTCACTCGAAAAAATATTCCTTCTAATTAAATTAAAATCTAAAAAAAAAATATAACGATGATTATATACAGACGCACTTGATTCTGTAGGATTCGATGCCAGAAATAATTATTAAAAAAAAAAGAAATTTTGCTACATCGAGAAATGCTACATCGAGAAATTTAGGAAATTTAGAATTCGCCACAACTGTCCTAAATTCGAGCTCAGTTTTGAAATTTAACAAAGCCATTTTTCTAAAAAATCTCAACAACGTTGCATTCGCTATTATAAGCAAAACATTCCTGTCACAAAAGTTTAACAAATTTAGCTGCCTTAGAGAAATCCATGCAATGAGCGCTTGTGCCTTAACCCCATAAGCACAAAGCTTAGAAAAACTGTTTTAAAATAAAATTTAACGACGGGCATTTTTTTCATCTTCTAAAAGAAAAAAGCCGACTGGCCTATCTCCCTGAAGATTGGCCGGACATGCAAATAATAACTTGTGATATGCGCCAGGAAATAATGCACTTGAACGCCCCCAAAGTTAAGCCTTTCTCTTTTGCCTCTTCCTCTTTTCTCTCCTTTGCCTGTTTTCGTAACCCTGTCTCATTTTTAACACGAGACATTGCCATTTTCCTATTCAGCCACGTCGTTATCTACACGAAAAAGTTCATCTTCCTTGTGAATTCGTGTCTCTTCTTTTCTTTTGTGTGTTTTTTTTTCTCGATTTTTTATATTTTCATAACGATCCTCCAAAACGAGTACCGAAACCGTTCAGAAACCCTTTTTCGGGGTATATGACGGAAAAAATATTTAAAAGGTCCTAAAATCCTTCTTTACGCAAAACGAATGCCTTTTTTTGCGATTATCTACACGAAACTTCCATAAAAATGTCTTTGGCAGCCACGACACTTCTCAATTGCCACGCTTTTTAACATAAAATTAACCGTGAACACGTTTTTATGGTCGCATTGTCTTTTCTTTTTGCCGAAGTTTAAGCCTAGCCGATCTAAAATTTCTACCGTAAAATTACCAAAAATTTACGGCAGAATTATACTCAATTTCGTCACTAATTAAAAAAATATACTTTATGTTTTATATTAAACAACGATTGTTGTTAACGAACTCTGACTGAATTTAGAATTTTGTTATTTAGAATTTTTTATTTAGAAATTATCAGTTAAAAAAAATGAATAAATCGCAAACTGCCAATGGAAAATACTATTATTCGCTCACAGCGGCAAAACTAGACAGGTTTCTTTAACAATCGACCCGACGACTATTCCAAAACTTAAAATAAAAAGCTCCTATCCCGCAATTAACTTTTTTCAGTCGCCGGAAATGAACACTCAACTTTCTTTCTGTCCTAGTCGATATTTTACCATTGCCATTAAGAAACCGGGAAAGCCTCATTCCTTCTTTGCATTCTTCAGCACTTCTTCAAGAAAAAAAAAAAAAACTCTTTGGAAAAATCGACAAAAATCCTTTTCCCCCTAAATCCAAACCACTTGCATAAGTAAGCTCAAGCACCACACTTTCCACCAGTCTACAGAAGCAGAAAATTACCCAAAAAACACTACCATCATTGACTTAACGCGAGTAACAATCGCACCATTCATCCTCAAAGCTGCCAACGCTTATAAAAAATTTCGATGGATTCCATAAAAACTTTTTTACTAAAACTCAAGCCGCTCGAAAACAAACCCATTAAACACTGTTTTTTTTCCGAGAATAAACTTTTTTCTTCTTCTTTTCGCCTATACTTCATACTTCGAACAACGATAACCACCAAGGGCTGGAAATCGTAAAAGTAAAAAAATAAATAAAATAAAAAATAAAATGAAAAAAATAACATACAAAATAAAATTATTAATAAGATCTTATAAAAAGAATTAAAACCGTCATTTAATCCACATTTCCTCGGGTTTAATCGCGATTACAATGCACGGAGAAGCCTTGTGAACATATTCCAAACAAAATAAGTTTCTCAAGGGATCAAACGAGGCGCATTTATTTTCACATTCCCTCACTACATTCCCTGCCTTCGTTTCAACGTAATTTGCAGCTTTGACACGCATAAATTCGACACCTTCAGCGAAAAGGTTCAAACACCGGCTCCAAAGGTTTGCCATTTACGTTAACCTTTCCGGCTTTCAATGTCTCTTTAATTATTGCTTTCTTTTTTCAGTCCGCGGAGAGCTATGTGGAATGCGAATCGGATTGCACCTAATTTCGGTGCAGCATTGTTTCAAAGACAAGCGCGTGAAACGGTCGACTTACAACTCTTGGCGTTTAACACCGTTTCGAGTTACTGTTGACGTCCAAAAGACGTCTTTTCACACCTCGGACTCGTTTCTAGTTCTCTCACACGTATTCCCTCTTCCCCGCGTCTTTCACTGTTCTTTCTCTTAAATTGGTGCTGTTCCCCTGTCGGTTTCGTTTACACAGGCATTACATCGCTAGCCATTGACGGAAAAAGCCACTTTAAGGCTTAAACCCGCACTTGAAATGTCAAAACATGACAAGTGTAACTACTGTACCAATGCTCTCGAAAGTATTGATCTTCAAAGTGATAAGGTCACTCTCCCTCAGCAGTTTTCCACCCCTTTTGCACCCTTTCCGCTGGCTTCCCAGCTTCTAACCCTCTCTCTGACCCCTAGGCGACGGAAACGGGGTATTGTAGTGGTTAATGACTGCGTTAATGGTAGCACTCCTGGCTTTTTACCGTCCCTTTAACTGGAAGAAACAACCTTCACGAAGGGAAACTATGGCGTATGCTTCAGAAACGCAAAATAGATCACAAAAATGCTTTTAAAAATAATAAAATATTAAAATGTAAGAATAAAAAACCCACAAATACAAATTGAAATATAGTAAAAAAATATGCTATTAATTTTCAATATCATTCGCTTTCTTTATTTTTGTTTCTTAATTATTATGTATTTATTTTTTTATTTTTCATTTTGATTTATTTTTTATTTTTTTTATTTTATTTATTTTTTATTTTTTTGTTTTTATTTTATTAATTTTTTATTTTTAATAATTTTTTATTTTTTATTTATTTTTATTTATTTTTAATTTTTTTTTATTTTTCACTTTTATTTATTTTTCATTTTTATTCTTTTCTTTTTTCTTTTTATTAGCTGATTTCTCCATTTGTTAATCCTTCTTGTGTTCCAGATCTTAATTCTTCTTGGCATTTTGTAGCAGCTTGAAATTTACTTTATACACGTGCTTCGCCCAGCGGTTTTACTGGCATTTCTTCCCTTCAATTTACCAGATTTTCTTGGGCCTAAAGCTCAAGCCAGGATTTAGACAAGAAAACAGATGAAAAAGGAGCTGAAAGAAGAGATAATCGAATCAGTCGTTCTTGGCAAGCGGACGAAGTCTTAACGCTCGAAAAAAATAACTTCCTTGATTTGTTCTTCCAGAAACAGAATATTATTCCCTCCACAAACAAAAAGTTGTTTAGGCCAATACTATTTGTTAGCCTCTTGTGCCGCGTCTTCCTTTAACATTTAAGGCATTTTCCCCACCCTTCCTAGCAACCAACACGCTTTTGTTACTAAATCAGCACCGAGAACCTAACAAAATAAGTTTTTCCAGCGAAAGGTGTTTATCCAATCACTTTAATAATGAAGTATTGCGTCCATTTTCACTTCGTTATGTTTCTTTTTCAAATAATTTCTTAACTAATCTTAATTTCAAGTAATTTATACCCTGAGCTACTTTAATTTTTAGATTCATTCAAAGAAACTTAACTGAATTTCCCTTATAACATAAATACACCTATTTATTATTGTTATTATTTAAAAATGAAGAGTCCATTAATTTTATGAAAAATTATGGCGAGCTAGGCGCGAATTTAGCTGCTAGCAAAAAAAAATGCTGAAATATCGAAAGAGTAAAAATCTACAAAAAAGCTAATTAAGTCCTCGCGTGACTTAAATGAAATGAAGACAAAGCAAATAAATCGTTTCTCCTAAAGATGACTTAAGGAAGCAATTCGTTTGGCAGACAAGAAGGGAGAGAAGGGTGAGGGTAGTTGTGTTATCTTCACCGTAAATTAAACGTTTTTAGCCTACACAAGCCTAAATATATCCACTGGCTATAAAGGTCCACGATTTACGAGCCCGAAAAGTGTTCGCATACAAAGTTTTTTTTACCGGGTGCTGATTCTTTTTTTGCGTCTATCAACTCCATCCTGAAGACATATGTTCCTAACAACCCCCCTTTAACCCTTGGCTTCCTTCTTTTCCGCAGCCTCCTCAAAGCCAAACTAGTGTATCTCCAAAGCCATCCTCATTTGTCACGTTTTTGTCTCCGATTTCCCGAAAATGAAAAACACTCCTATTCACCGCAATTTCTCATCCACTCGTCTCCCAAAAAAACGACTCAAAATCGATATCTCCGGTTTGCAAAAAAGGCTCAGAAACGATACCGAATATTCCGAGCTTCACAACAAACGTTGCTAAACAAAATAAGTTTTATAATCTCTGCCCTTTTTAGGACAGTAAACTCGGAGAACAAAAAGTTGTGTTTTCTCACGGGGTTCTTGTCAAAGAGGCGGAGTTCGCGGACCAATCTTACCCGGATTTGCAAAAAAAGAGAGCCTTTTGAATTGCACCGCAAGTTTCTCATAAACAAACAAGGCGGCGAAGCAGCGTTTGATATCTGAAACCTTGTTCACTCTAGCAACGGGAAAGAAAAGAATAGTCGTTGGCTCGATGCTTTAAATCTAGCTCTTTTTCGTGTAAACAAAATTCTCGCTAAATTCCTCGGCAAATAAAAAAAAAGTATTTCATTCTCCAACTTTACAAACTAAATTTATAAAAGTACTATATTTTTAAAAATGCCCTTAAACTCGATATCTTTTAAATCTATTTTTAACAATTAAAATGAACGCAGCAATAATCATTTTTACATCCATTTGCGTCAGGTTTTAAAAAGTTATTTAAAAAATCAACTTCATATACATATGATTTAAACGCATTTTTTAAGCTGCTTTTTTGATTAAATGCATGTGAATCAACGCACCTACGAGAATGTTCTATTTATGCATGTATGTACTATTCTACTTATGTATGTGGCTCAGAATTATGCGCAACTGCGTGTAAGAAACTGTCGTTTCGGCAGAATACAGACTCGTACGATCCAGATTTGGATTCTTAGATGCGGGTCTATTGTATTTATTTATCGTATTTTATCGAGAACAAGTCACTTGACAAGTGCCTTTGCTAGAAAGGTTTTGGTCACTTCCTTTTTTGTGGACCGCTGCTTCACGCGTCCGAGAGACACTTGTACTCATGTTGGACAATTTAAAAGAAAATGTCGCGAGACACAAAAAGGACAGAAACAACAAGAAAGTCAGAAAGCGACCGCCAGTTTGAGATAGGAAGAGGAAGACACGGATGAACGCGACACGAGAGACGCAAGATAAAAAAAAATGACGAAAGGGAGGCAAAAACTCTATTTACGACATTTTACAATTGTACACGCAATTAAGAAACGGTTAAAACGGGGCAAAATCGCGCATAAATCGCACAGACGAAACAGATCCTGTTCTGGCCTTTCTCTTTCACAATCGTAAAAAAAGAGTCGCATCTTCAGGACACACGCGATATTACAAAAGAGCAAATGACTTTTGTGTCGGCTGCCGCTGTAAATAAAGCTTCGTGAAGAAGATCGGTGCAAAAATAGCCTACTCGTCTCTCTTTCCCTTCTTTCTCCACCTTGACCCTTTCTTATTTGTTTTTACCTTCGTTTTTTCTTTCCTTTGTACGTCTTGGTTCCCTTTTCCCTCTTTTCGGGCGCAAAAAGCACCCAAGAGTTACAAGCCATGGAAATCCTGAACTGACTCTCCACAAATCCCTTGGCTTCTTTCTAACATGTCGAAAGTCACACATGGTCATTCATCACTGGCACCCCTTTTTTGCGTTTCTTTTTAAATTTCTAAACTCAAAAATAACGTTTTGCATTACAAAAGTAAAGCAATTAATGTCCATTCGGCCTCTCACAAATCTCAAATGCCTACTTAATAACCTGTCTTTTACAACTGGACCATCCGTGAACTGATATGTGCAATAAACTAAACCTTGAATTAAAAATCTTGATTCAATAAATCTTTTCTCTCCTTAATAAAACTTTGCGAACATTGTTCTCACTCAAAGTGTCACAGATTACCAGCGACGGTGCACTGAGCCTTACTTAAAATAAATAAATACTTAAATAAATACTTAAATAAATAAATACTTAAAATAAATAAATACTTAAAATAAAAAATACTTACAATAAATAAATACTAAAAATAAAGGCACACGAGTAAAAGATTTTAGAATCGTAATTTTTTCGATTCACGTCCACTCTCGGCTCGTCCGTCGACGCACTAATTAACCGATAATAACTAACTACATCCGGGTGTATTTTTAAGGGTCTTTTCCTCTCCACCTCCCACTTTCCCCACCCACTCCTCCCTTTCACATTTCGGCAGAAAATCCTTGACGATTTCGATAAGGATAGCCACACACGCCCGCCAAAAACGCGTGTTTCTTCACCTTAATGAGTTTTGCTTTTGACTCACTCTGACGACCGAAAACAAAAATACACCCAAAAAAAGAAAGACAACGCATAAAAAGTCATTCAAAAGTCCCAGTGCGGTTGACCTTCGGACTCTTAGAAAACTTCTCATCTTACGTTACATTTCCTTTTGCTTTCTCGTCTATTTTCTTTCCCTTTTCTGCCTTCATTCATCATTCTCCACAACATTCACAACCGTTTTCTTCATTCCAGCTCTTCAGTGTCTTCGTGGTTCATACATAAATAAACAAACAGATCAAAGCTACAATATAAATCAACAGTTTGCTTAATTACTTAAGTAAACTGCACAAAACACACTGAAGAGACAAATCCTTGCTTGGAAGATGGATAAAAAAGTGCCCTTGGTACGTTCTTTTTGCGGTAAATTCGTGAATAACCTAACGAAACAAGCTAAACTCATTCGTTGACAATATTAGCCATTAACACAGTAATTAAAACCTGTACTGTACGTAAATAACCGTTTGGCAAGACCCGCGTCGATGTGCTGCAATGTGGGCAATTAACACCCAAGGCGTCCACGCGTTGCTTCACTTCATTTCACACATTAAACCCATCGAACCGAGTGGTTCATTATTAACTCGTAATTACTCATTAAAAGACCCTAAAAGACCCACTGTTTGTACCTTAATTGTCGTTATAAGTAACAACACACGCAAAGAAATTACACTTGAGACCACTGTATAATTTCCTAAATAATTTCTTAAATATTTTTTTAATAATTTCCTTATTTTAATTTCCCTATATTTGTATTTATTTATGGCGCCTAAACGTTTTGACCGAATAGTGAAATCTTGCTACAGCTTCGTTGCAACGATCTCTTTAACATTTTACATCCTCGCGCACTTTAACTTACAATTCAGAAAAAGTCGTAACAATGAAATATGCAATGAACTACAGCACGCATTGCATTTCTATAGTGCGTAACAATGAAACGCCACTTGATCCATACTAAGGCGACGTCAGCTAAATGATACGAAGAATGGAGGAAAGCAAAGAATGCGTGCCTTACCTCGCCCAAATTGTCGAAGCCATGTTTGGCAGCGATGGCGTCAGCCGCGGGTTTCCCTCCTTCCACGTGCACCGCCCACTGGTCCGAGTAAATGGGTGAGGACGTGGGGACCTGATTTTGGTGATGTTCACTTGTAGTCCAGGTGTCAATCATTTCGATATCTGAGAGTGGCTGTGATGCTGATCCTGCTGGAATTGCATTATCGGCTCCTAAAACAGGGGATTGGGGGTTGCTGTTGTCGCTCCTCACTGGCGAACTAAGCGAACTTGGGGAAATACTGCTTGCATTGACTCCGAGCACACACACTAAGACAACAACAGAAACGCTCAGCCAGCACCACAAAATCCAGGCAAAGTTGGTCCATCTTCGTGGGCCCATCCTCCCTTTTATTCTCTTGGTTTCCGTTAACAGGAAAGAAAAAGAGAAAAAGCGGAAGTGCTAATCTCTTGGTAAGTCACTACTGGGGCAGGTCCAGGTTGCAGCTCCAACACCACGCTGCCTACGAAAAGCAAACAGAAATACATCAATAAACTTTTGTTTAGAAAAAATGTAAGAATTATATTTTAAAAATAAAAATTAAATTTCGAAAAATTTGAAATGAAACAGCAATTTATTTATTTATTTCCAGTTCTACTATAAACAGACAAGAATCAGTATAATTCGAGATAAACAGCTTATTTCCTTTTTTACAAAAAAGGAAAAAAAATTCAACGCTTAGCTCGAAAGCGCGTGAAAGTTCGACAGGGAAGCAAAGCAACAGTTACGAGTTGGGGGCAAAAGGCGCAAGAAACTTTGGGAAAAAAATTGAAAATGGTACTATATTTTATAATGTTATCAAATTGTACGGTACCGTGTAGCGAAATTAGTTGAAAAAATACATTTTGTACGAGAAGATGCAAAAATTCAACACCCAAAATAGATTTCTGTAAAATGTGAAGTCCAACACCGTTACACACTTATTTTTCATTATTGCAGGAATACTTCACTGTTAGACATTCGCATGGACAGGGCAAACTGACGGAAGCTAGATTTTAAGTGTTGCTGACATGAAGAACGACAGGGAAAACAAACACGTGACTCATTTTTGGCTGCGAATTTCAAGGAAATGGTTTTAGATTTCGAGATGCCATCTTTTAAGTTCAGAAGACAAGATTCACGTACTAAATACAAGTGCAACGCGTGCTAACGCTGAACAATTCAAACTCAACGTTACGAAACTTGACAGCTGGGGTAAATATGTCAAATATTCCAAAATGGAATACAAATCAACTATCAACTAATCGACTATGCTTCCTATAATTTAAACAACAGCCACGAAAAATACCAAATAATAATAGATTAAAAATAGTAATAATGAGTTAAATTACAGAAAACTGATTCAATTAATCAACTAGTTCATGGCAACGTACTCATTATATACACCAAAAGTAAATTGAATTGGAGACTAAATTAGTACATTTTTTGTAAATTAAACTGCATTTCAGAACATTCTGCACCGAACAAAACCAAATACTTCAAGAGAACAGGAATCTGAGATTCGTTAACATCACAATTTCAGCGCGGCTAACGAGCTTCGGCCGCAACAAGAAAACACATGTTTGGCTTTCTACACATGACTAAATTACGAAACATTTGCAACCTCTTTAGAGCGCAAGAGCTCCTCTTTGCTACGCCTCAAAATGACTACCAAAACTGCCTTAAGGAACAAAGAAAAATTAAAAAAAAAAATAAATGTAAAAGGAAAATTTTAGAAAAAATAAAAACGAAAAATTTAGTAGTTTTAACAATCCTTAATGAAGCAACTTTTTTCACATTTTTCTATAACTAATTTTTTTCAAAATTACAAGTGCGTCTGACAAACTCAGCAGTAACAAGAACACGAAAAAAAAAATATTTAAAAAATTGAAAATCGACAATTGAAAAAAAATAACATTACCTTGACAAAAAAAAGACAAAATTTTGTTCGAAGCAACTTCCCGAACTCCTAATAGAAATAACTGTTATTGAACAGTCGACTTGGCAACACATCTGGCGCATTTGTGACTATAAAACGTCAAAAATCAAAGTTTCTGTAACCACCGAGCGGGAATGTAATACTGCTACCAAGGCCTAATTGGATTCCCTTTTCAGATTTCACGAAAGGATTGCTCAAAGTTTCCGGTGCGGTACCGTACCATATTTTGTGTGTAAAGCCAAATCCTTCCCGGGAAAGCTGTGAGCTCTTTAATCCACGGCCTTTGCGGAACTCCTCAAGGGTGGCGTAACTATAACAATAACAAGCTAATGGGATAGAAAAGGAAAAATGTCCCGATGCTATTATTAGATGCCGGATATTGGAACGGAAAAAAGGGGGAAGAAAAGTCCGAAGAAAAACTTTTCAAGCCCCGAGAAGATTCTTAACATAACGAAGTTTCCTGAGAACACGGAAGAGGAAGAAGATGGAAGTGACAAACGGTCGTAACTCAAACCGCTGTAAAAGTTAAAGCAAACAAGAAAATGGGCCGAAAATGCCCCAAACTTCCGTGGAAACAAGCTACCAGGCGATACAGGTTTACAACGCCACGTGCTATCAACCAACTTCTACAGGAATGCCTTCCACGAATCAAAGATACGCAATTCTCTCCCAACATCGAAACATACCAAGTTGATACACTCCGGAATATTCAAACTTTTACGATTTTTTTACTTTCATTAATAACACTACTATAAAAATAAATAAATAGTTAGAGAATAAAGTAGCTTAGGTGAAACTCAATAAGCAAGAAAATAAAAGAAGTCCATAGTAATTAATATTCAATTACATTCATTAAAAAATTCTAACAAATTAATTTAATATAATATCCACTTACAGTAAAGTTACTCCGAATTTCTGACTAAGATACGTAATTTCAATTATGACGTGGTTTTGATGGTAGTTTTCGTAATCTATTCCGACGTACGAAACTAATTAACCAAAAATGTATTTATTTGATGTTCTAATATATTAATTTGAATATCTAAATACATTAATTTGAAGAGTGAATCCTCTACAGAAGCTAATTCACGCATTTAACCTAAATTCACACGCAATTAACGAGCATGGAGTAAACGATAATCTTGTTTTCGTTAGTTTCAGCCTCCAATCTCCAAGACTACATAAATAAAGTCTCCCCAGCTCTACAAAAACCTTGATGCAGAGCCTGTTCCCTCCTCCACGTCCTAATACAAGCAGCAAGGAGCCTTTTTTTCAACGAAACGTGTAAAACCCAACTTAAATCCCTCAAGGTCCTTCTACTCGAGCGTGCAAATAAGAACCGAGGCCTTCTTGTCTGAACACAGTTTACACGGAAAATGTCTGCCACTAACCTTCCTCTGCTTGGCCACCAATACTTTTACTTTTCCAGAGAAATTGTTCTTTTACAAAACAGGTGGCCTTTTTGGTCCCAATTTCTAGCAAGCACACAGGTAAGTGCAACGTTACTTATTTACCACCGCATGGCAAGGTCAACTACACAAGTTCCTCGTTGGCAATTCTCCTTCGATACTTATTGTCCCTTCTTATGTTCTTATCGCTCTTTCTTTACTTTTTCCCTCCTTTCATTAGCGTTCGTCCCATAACCCCTTAATGACCCCCACGCTTCACGCGTACTACGATACAGTGGCCATAACTTTTCAATACATCCTGGCCTTTTTAGTACTAAACCGTAAACTTAATCCTATCGTTCACAAACAAAAGAAAATTGAAACTTAAAAAAGTGCCATAAATTTAAGTTACGCGAAACAATTAGGCCTACTGTTTAAGCCCACGTGATCCATCGATAAAACAGTCAATAACAGTAATAAGGTGCAATTTTTTGGCTCTCTGTGTATTAGTATTTTATTTTACTTACTTTTCTTTTTAAATATATGGTACCAGAACTTTGAGCTACTGGTCAATAATTGCAATTTTTTTCACGAAATGCGACAGAAAGTCACAAGATCGTTAACTGGTAGCATTCAGATGTTAAGTAGATTCTTTTCTAAAGATTCTTTCGCTTTTCGAGTATCTTCCAGGATTTAAAGGATACAGTAGTGCTCTCAATGGTCCGGTGTTAAAAAAGGGAGGCTTAGAATCGAATCGATCAGACGCATCAACACCTTCATTTTTATAGCCATTTTAGCTCCTAAATCCCTCCCTTTCTCTCTCCGTTTTCCCCTTTTCGTTGCACGGGTGAGACAGAGGGTTGATAGAAATTTGGCACACGAGCCCACAATGATTATGATGGCCGAGACATGACACTAATAGCAATAGGCAGACTCGGAAGAAATTATATAAATGGAGTCGCCAATCATATTCCTACCCTTTACTACCTCCACTGCGTTGGACAGGGAGAAATAAAGGGTTAATAACCCAAAGAAAGAGTGATAGATGGATCTTGGTGATGTGTGAACCGATTGTGGGAGCCTAATGACAAGTCAATGATGAACTATAATAAGTTCTATGGTAACTTATGAATTGTTCTAGTTTACTTATAAGGCTACGAATGGTTCGTGATTTTCTGATCTCGGAGGCAAAACCGTTATATCATAATTCCTTGTGATATGTGTACGTTTTATCGTGTTTTACAGGCTTCTTAAGTACGAATAACTGACCATAGCAACCTGGGTGAAATTAGAAAACAAACGGGTTATAGGTAATACTGGCACAATACTTAAGTACTTGGAATCTTTGAGAGGGTTTACGATGTTGTGGTAACCTTGTACTAAGCGGAAAAACCTGGTAGCCAGCTGTCAAGTTTCGAAACCAATACATGAGCACAAAGTGCACACACATACATAAGCCAGCCTACTGTTCTTGTCACGTTCAGGTTCGGTGGATGCTGCTTTCCAACAGAAATAACTTTGGCCTAGGATCTTGGGCCAGTTGGGGTGTTTTTTCGAAAAATGGAAGCCATTGCACGTTGAGGAGTTGTGAAGGGTGTGAACACTTGAGGTAACGCACACTTAAAACAGGAGTACAACTGCACAAAATGAAAAATGTTGAAAGCCTACCTGGATGTCAACTGTGGTTCTCAACCAGATCATAGAAAACCACGCACACACTGCCACCACCTTCCAAGCCCCTTGCCTCGTCAACACTGTGCTGCAGGCTACGGACGAAGCCCGATGGCAAGGAAGGGGAGCAAGGTTGGACTGGAACCCGCACGCGGCTGGCCCTGCGCGCCGGAGACCACGGAACCGCGGGCGGCAAGCTCTTTTCGCGCGATTTTTGAATAATCGTTAAGCGTTTGATTTATAGCTGGGCGAAAAGCGGGTTGCATGCAATTCTGTCAAGCTTTTACGGTGATAAAATGCCCTTAGTTTTGTGGGTTCTTTTTACTATAAAAAGCAGATTATGCTTTCGCATCGAAGTGTGTGATCTCCTATGCGTTGGGAGTGCAATTTCTCGCCCTGCAACGGGTATGAGCGCGAAACTTTTTGTGTGGCAAGCGTTTCTGAGCTACAGCACAACTTATCTGTCATCTCTTTTCCTTCTTTCAGTCCGATGGCTTAAAGTCTTACCTCGTAGTACCGATAAAAAGAGAACCTCAGAAAGAAAAGCAGGAACAAAACTTGTTGAGAGGAAGTTTTTCTTGCTGACTGTACACAACTCCCGCTCAAGTGAATCCCTATCCTAAAGGAACAATCAATAAAGCTGCCATAGAACGACCCCAGCGAAATGTTTTCGCAAGGTTTCTTCGCTGTCACGAGGCTAGAGAATGAACGATTGATTTTAAAAGAAGGTTAAGCCAACTGTGGCCTTCTCCAACCGGATGCTTGTATTCCCTTAACGAAATGTTACACAATCCCGTAAACCTGGCTAATTGTAGCCAACCCCATCGATAACTAAGTAAAGCAAGACGGAACAACAGCAACACAACGGAAGAGCAAGATACGTCTTGATTCACCCGCACTTTTCACAAACCCTTGCCCAATCAAGGAAACACGCCTTTACATGATTAAATGAGCTTCTATATACCATTCACCCCAACAAGTTTGGATTTCCAAATATATAGTTTCGCTATCCCTGTATCGCTGCAACGAATACCGTATCTTTGCACACCAGACACGTTTCTGGAGGACAAAATATAAAAAGAACAAAATGAGAATTTTTTTCTCTCTCCAATGGTGGTCAGAGAAAAGTCAACGAAGCGACTTACGCAGTTAATTATGGGTCGAAAATTGGTCAAGGGAATTGCACACTTGAGAATTGCCGGGAAGCAACGGAATTTTTCTCCCGTTCTTATACCGTTTCTCCCCGGTAGAGAATAATATTTTTCTCCGTCTCGAAAATTTTCACTTCGTGCAATAAATCAGGCCGGGGTAGGAGTTTTCTTAAACTGTCCCAGATGAAAATGGCCACATTTTCCGTGGTACTGACGACGTTTTGAAAATGCGGTACGTCTTTATCCAAGTTTTTATGATCCATTACATCCATAATGGCTTCGTTCATGACTTGCTTCAAATCCGTTATATTCATGACCATGCCTGTAGCCTTATCGACTGGACCTTTCACCGTCACTTCGACTAGGAAGTGAAGAAAGTCAATAAGAAACCTTAGATGCGTCAACCAATCGATTTTTTCTCATGGATATTGGTAAATGTTTACTTCTTACCGACATAATTGTGCCCGTGGCCGTTAGGATTGTTGCATTTGCTGAAAATCTCCTTGTTCTCCTCGTCGGTTAACGCTGGACTATAAACAAAGAAAAAAGCGCGCCAAAAAGTCCCAAAGCGCGGGGAAAATTTAAATTTCTTAATGTACCAATATTAAAGCTAAGAAAATTGTGTATTCGAACCAATTTTACCTATGTAAGCGATGGCACGCACTGAAGATTTCTTTCCTCGTGAGATAAGCCACAGGTTGAGCCATTTTATGCACCGTTTTCTGACGAGTTTAAGTACAACGGAGCACTCGGCTGGAACTGACAGGACTGAAGGGCCTGTAATGTGTGTTGGCGGCTAGATTAAGTGACAGACTCTTCCTTTCTCAGCACGTCAAACCCAAGGGAAAGCAAATAACATGGGTTTCAGGGGGAGAGAACCTCCCCAAGAAGAACAAAGATACACAAGGAGGACGCCGAAGAGGGGGACGCTGGAATAGAGTAAGGAAAGAAGTAAATGTGATTCGATCAAGAATTTGAGGCTTATGGGATAGAAGAAGGGGGAGGAGTGGGAATGGGACGTGGGATATAAGTTTCTGTTCTCCATATATTTCATGGAATGGGTAATCTTCACACAGGCTGAAAGTTGGGTTACGGGTGAGTAGTGTGCCAAAATGGCGGGAGTCTATTAGGCCTGGGGCAGTTTTCAAGGGTTGGTAGGAGTCAGCATTGGGTACCAGAGCGAGCACATCGATACTATTCAATAAGATTCCAATCTATTTCCATATCATCATGACGAGATGGGTTTTCCCTCACACGCGACTTACTCTTGACTTCCTTTCGAACTTGCATGCAAAGCAAGTCACCGACACTGAGTTTTATCAACTATATCTCTTTCCCAACACAGACTTTTGCTGTTGCCGAAGGATGTTACCTAACTTATCATTCACTTAACGGCAATCTGCTTGCCTTTACAGTGAAGACGGGAAGCTTGATAAGATTATTCCCTAACCTGTGAATCAAGTAAAATCCCATATTACTGAAAACTAGATTACCCTGGTCCCGTACCTCATAAAGCAAGGAAGAGCTGCCGTGAACCCACACATTATCAACAATCACAAGCTCTCATTTGCTAGAAACGCAGCAGCAATTGTGAAAATTGCTCGTGAAGCAATGCTGCGTAAATTTTAGAAATTTACAACTACCAGCGAAAACGGATGACTGCGAAGTTCGCTGTCATCCGTTTTCACTATGCGCAGTGCGAACTACAGCGTTACGTTATTTAGTAATTAACTGCTGTCGTTTTGTAGCGCTAATAAGCAGTGCTAATGAAAGAAATATGGTCGATTAACGAAACCAATATAGTCACATATATAGCGACCAGAATACGCGTACAAATTGAACTAAAAAAAAAGAAAAACAAATGACGAATTAGATTTTGCACAAGATGTGACTCACCTAAGAAAAAAAAAGCTACCATCGAAAAAGAGTCGCATAGATATTGAACAAAGTGTTTTCTTGAATCCTTCTCGGAATTTCAGTCACCCTGCTTGTCAACAGGTTGCATAGCAATGTCTATGCATTGTTCACAGTTTACAAATTACATAAACTGAAATCTCTTCCATTTTGCTCTCATGGAGCAGCCTAACTTCGTCCATTCCCGTAAAACTTGGCAATTATTTGGATGAATTGCTGGATACCCGAAAGCGCTTTTTTTGGTGATACATATTTTCTGTTACTATGACTACCTTATATCGAAATGTATCAGGCTCTTTCAAACCTTTCGAAATAAGCTTCTTATTAAGTAATAAAGTAAGCATTCTACAATTATCCGCTTTGGAAGCACTTTTCCTTATGGAATTATGCGCTTACTTTGTCCGAGCTAATGATGTTTGCAAGAACGGAAAAAAAATACATAAGAAGACGTGTAAATTAAGTTTTGCACGCGAAATACGGCCGTCAAGACCTGTCGAGCGCTCAGGGATTCTTAGCTTAAAAACGCCGAGAAAAAAGAGAGTGAACAAACAAGGCAGTGTTGTAAACATGTAAGCTCTTTGTTTCTTTTTGCACCCATTACTGTCAAGTCTAGAGCGAAGCCTCTCACAACGGAGTTTCCTTGTCATCTTCCTCGACATTCACTCCGTGCGCAATGGGAATCACTTGCTAACTTGTACTCATATCCCTCTGAAAAACGAACGAGCACTTCGGGTCTTGCGTCCTCGCTCCAGTGCTTGCAAGAGCCACATAAACGAAAGGAATACACCCACACTTAGAAAAACGTAACTATACAAAAGGTTTACCAATGTCTTAAGGAAGATTTAACCGGTGTTTCCTTGTTATACTGGCAAAAAACTGTCCGAAGCAGCTTTCAACTGACAGTCACAGTAATCCTCTCCTATTTGTTCCTCAAATTACACGAAAGGAAGCATAAGAAAGCTTGACGAGATCGAAGTTCTTCTTGCGTTTGCTTACCAAGATGGTTGACACTTGCACGTGCGCACTTGTGTCCTGGCATACCCATTATCTTTCCTCTACCGAAGCGGAAAACCTTTTAGGAAACTTTGTTTACGAGAAATTCTTTTAAACAAAGTAAAAGAGGACAGAAACTACCTAAAGCTGGCCAACAATAAAACCAAGCCTCGTTTCTTTAGGTATATGCATTATTTGCTATCATATCCCCTTATTTAGCCTCAGGCAATCTGATTTGGCTCCAAGGGGAATTGCAAGCATGCTTGTTACCTTTTGTGCGACTCGGCAGGACTTTTTGCTTTTACAGCTTGCCATATTCTCTCGTTTACACTGAAGGGAAATTGCTGTGTGTAGTGCAAGAAAAGATGGCATAACCTTTATAACCTCTGTTCTGCGTTATTACCTTACGTGAAGCTTCTTTTTACGACATCAGGCCCATTCAGTTATAAACAAAACCATTTACTACGACTAAGCGTGCCCTTTGCTACGTTTAAGGGCAACGTAGCTTCTCCTACATTTATTCTAACAATCTCTTAACTCTTTCTTCGCCCGAGCCTATGTCATGAACATAAAAGAAAACAATTCCAGAATATCTTGTTACGCATCTTACGTGGCCACATGGCTGGTCGGACGCTATTTCTTCCATTTTATTTTCTCGGAAGATTTTTATTCCCGTTTTCTACACCCGCTTTTATTTTTACTTTATTTTGGGTCCCCACACGAATTCGAGACAATGCATATGAAATATGCTGTCTTGAACTTTACTACAAAGAATTTCTTTTTCTTTCTTTTATGGCTTTACTTCTAGTATCAAAGGTCCTGTACAGTAATTATCGCTTGGGGGAATCTTGGGTGTCATTCCAAAACGTGCATTGCATTGTACATAAGCGCTTAGTTGGCTCTTTCGAGCAAAGGAGCTCTTGGACAGGCTAGGAACGCTCGCTCGACATTTGGCGATTTATGGTCCTGACAGCATTGCAGCAGTGAATATTTGTTGCAGTATTTGAGGAAGCTTTTGCAACTCCATGCACACGAATGCATTGCCCGTGGGGAGTTTCTGCGACAACCTGCACACGAAAAAGAAACAAAAAAAAGACAACTGGCATTGACAGCATATCCATATCATAAAGCCAACGAGATCAAAGTAATTGACAATAGGAATATAAAAATCTCGCTCCGTTTGTCTTTCGCTCTCGTGAACTCGATTCTTTTTACCTATCAGCTTGGTCTCCCAAGGAGCCAATAAAAATCACTGCAGTTTTGATCTTGGTCGATTGCGTCAAAGCAGTCGCCAGAGCTTTGGCAGGAATACCATAACGCTCCAAGTTGGCATCTGACAGAACAATGACGAATCCTTCATCGATCTCAGTCATTTTGTCCAATTCCTTAATGGCTCGGGAAGTCGCTTCTAACGTATAGTCGCCTGCTAGGCAATACTGCGAGTGAGCGTGCATAACCTTAAAAAATAGTACACAAAATAAAATGCGGGATACGCATTAGACTTGCGATAATAAGTCTAACCTAATAAGATAAGATTTTCAACATTTTTAAGTAAGAAAATGCACTTTTTAAAAAATCACCTTTAACACATCTAAACGTTCTTTCTCGTTACGGGGAGGAGACTCGAGTTTTACTAACGGTAATTGCGAAGATTCGCCTGAATGCCCCATGATGTCGTACCGAAATCGGGTATCGTGGCCTTGCAGCGCTTCCATGAAAAGCAAAACTGCTTCCATTTCGCGTTCCAAGCGTCCGTCATAACCGTTGAACCTAAACAATTCCTTCTGTAAGTACGACTGAACCGAAAAGTAAACGAAGAATTCCTTGTCATGATTTTCGAAATACAAATAGATCTTAAAAATTACGTTCATTCTTGTGAAAAACTACAGTATTTCGACATTGGTTCTTATTTTCCCCCTTATTGAGGCAACTGTATACCACCTCATGGAAATTTCTCAGCGCAAATTTGACGAAAACCGTTCGATATTTTCCAAAAATTTTCTAACAGTAAAGTTCTGCTTGACAATGCATAGATAGCATAGATGCAGTAGTGAGATATTTCTGAAAACGCATTTGGTAAATCTTTAGCCCTCGCAGAAAAAGTTGCTACGGTTGAAAAGGTAAAATTTTCTCGATTTTTCACGCATAGGCATTTTAAAAAAAGGATGTTTAACGAAGTAATCTTGACAATCGATTAAACCGGTTCCGCACAGCCGACGTCGAAAATTTAACCTCTGCATTCTGCTGCCAAGAATCTCGCGAAAAATTAGCAAAATTAATTTTTGACATTATTTCGACGAGGAACTGTACGAATGACTTTTCAAAACTTTATGTCGAAAAGTACCAGAATATAGTAGACGATTTTCGCGAAATCATCCTGAAACTTTGCGCCATATTCGAGTTTAATTCCCACGAAAGAGGTGGCCTTAACTTGATTTTAAGAAGTATTTTCAACAAAATGTTCGTTTTCAGCGTTACCGATACATGCTTCCCGATACGTCAACGACTAATCGGAAATGTTTAGGTTTCGTCTGCGGGGTTCCTAATTCGGGTTCTTTGTCAGCTCTTCGCTTATAGATAGCCTTTTCTCCGGTTAGACCTGTACAACAAAAAAAATAAATTATCATTTTAGCTTTAGAATTCTCGTTCTGAAGCAGAAACCACAAGAAATCAATGACTCGTCACGTAAAAAGAGTACAAGGGCAGAAACGACGTACCTTCAATTAGCTTGGCGTCGTCGAGCTCTCCGACGGTCTGATGTCTGATCCATTGCCTCTCCTTCGCTTTAGCTTGCAAGCTATCTAATACCAATCGCAAACCCTGAACTTGATCCTGGACGCCACGGTAATACTGCTGGTACAACTCGGCATCAAATTCACTCATGCGAATCTCATCCAATTTCCGACGGAAAGCTTCTTTGGCCATCTCGTGCGCCGCCCTTTTAACGTGCTCCGGAACGGCTGCTTTTTCCGTGTCAGACACCTTATTGCCCCCCATGAAACAAAAGCCGCCCAAAGACAAGCCGGAATTCCAAAAGGGTTTTAGTACGATCGCGAAGTGACAACGAAAGAAAGAGACCATTTTTACCTGGTAAACAGTATGTCCAGCATCTAAACGGAAAGGACCGCCTTTTCCGCCCAAGCCTGCAGTGTCCCGACCCCCTGTACCGCCCGCCCACTGGTTTCCGCCCACGTGGGGCGCGTTCTTGGCATCAACCTTACCGAATTTGGGCCGTGACACATCCAAACCACTCGGACGGTACTCGAGCATCAATCGTCCCCCTTCCTCTGCTCATGCAAATGACACAAAAGTAAAGCTTTTAGTCGTAAAATGTGCAAATTGATCCATTCCAATAGAACGAAAGTCAAACAAGGGTGAAATTCATTGAAAATAAAAAAGTAGACTGCCTAACTCGGTTTAAATCAAAAAGTTCACCAGACAATTCGTTCACAAACGCAAATGAAAGCCAACACCACACTTCTTTTAATGCGTTTTGCAGTTTTTCTGTTCAGCATTTTTTTTTCTCGAAAGCATGACTCTTCATGTGTAATTTACATTTTGCCATGGAACTTAGTCAATTAACGAGACTTAAGTCGACTGTAACGAAATTACCATGCCGATGTTACATTGTAGTAAAGATTGTGCACTTAATGAAAGTCGAAGAAGTGCGAAATTTTACATTTAACCCGAGCCTTTTCGTTGCATTTTTCAGCTCACATATTTTCGCTAAACTGAAAGAAATGGAAGGTTAAGCTTAACTGACCTCCCACTAGAGACCGCCACTTTTCAAACGATTGGTTCAGCACCGAAGGTGACAACTCCCACAATCTGACTTTCCCGCCCAAATCGACAGTCACAAAGGATCCCGTTTCTTCATTACCTGCAGACAGAACTGGCGCTCCATTCATTGCAGAAGCCCACGAACTATAGGGAACGTACCGACTCGCACTTTCAACAATGAAGAGAAAACAATTAAATTTAACTCTACGGGTCCTGAGATCGTCTTAATCTAGGAACTTACTCTGGAACGCCCAAGTAGCGCAATTTCTGGCGCGCCAAGTCAACAATCTGCAAATAACCAGCACTGTTGGGTACTTGAACATCTTCTTCAACACCATTAGCTTCGAGAACGTTGATAACCTACGGCAGTAGAACGAAAAAAAGGGGAAATAGTCAGAAAGGGTAGCAAACCTCATTTCCCAACCGTCACCCGATTTTCTTTCGTATTTTCTTAAAGATACTATTTGAAGGCGACGGAAAGTAAAAGAGGGAGGAACGTTGCAAGTGCATATACCAAGGATTGTTGGGTTAAAAAGTACGTCTGCCGTTGGTTTCCTGACGCCTGAGGCCATGCATAAACTTCTCCCGAGCTGAGGTCCGGAAATCCCAGCGCCACGCCACAGACAGCATTGGGCAAAGCTATTACTCGTGAAGGGCAATCCATATTTTGTTTTAGAGCGGCAGACAGTTGTTCTTTGCTTAAATCTCCTTGGTTACAACCCTCTATAGCGAATATATTGCTCGGATCTTCTAAAGCATGTAAAACGTTGGCACATCCATCCATCCCGGGATGAGATTTCCGCAATAGGAGTTTCCTTCTACACAGAAAGAAAAAGTAAATTAGAAATATGACCCAAGGACAAACAACGAAGCACTAAAAAGACTAAGAAAGATTACGTGTCTCGATCTGATACATAAAACGTATCTTTTCCGACAGAATGTAGTGTTAAAACAGCTAACGGCAGATTAAGCTCGAAGAGTCTGCTTTGATCTAAATCGACAATTTGCAATCGACCACCGTCTTGTTGATAAATGACCTAACACAAAGCCGATAAATACGTACTAGATCACAACACCAAGATTCTGAATGCTATTACCAACTGATTAGCATCGTTTGCCGCAAAGCCATAAACTACCGGCGCTTCGTTGCCAAAGGTTTGGGCAAATTTCTGCACCGTAGAGTTGAGCACCGATTCTAATCCTATTTTGAACGCTTCGCCAGTCCAAGGTTCTACGATCATCAAGCGATTCTCCTAAATCAAACCGAATTTAACCACCAACTTGCACCGAAACGCAGCTATTTTGACGGAAATTCTTCCACTAATGCTTTTACGTACCAAAGCTTCATAAACTGCGACCCAATTAGCCCATTCTCCCGTTAATTTCGCCAGTGAAAATTTGGGTTTTACGTTCCACATACGCGGATTCGGAAAATGGCGCTCCAGAGGTACTAAATTCCCCAGATTACTGCTTACGTCCCACGATAAAAGACCAGTCGGATTCGAGAGCATGACACAAATGCACTCCCCAGCCTCGGGACCTAAATCACAAATCTTTTTCAATTATTTGACTCTAAATATTCCTATTCTAACAGAAATTATAAAACAGGATGAAAAAAAAATGACGGAAAAATAAAGATAACGGACGCTTGTACAGCAAAACGCCAGCCATAACAGATGCGTCGTCTAAAGGCAAATCCCAGGATTTTTTCTCTTCGCTGAATTTCACCATACGAGCGTCGTTAGCTTCCAGGTTCAGCGTTCTGATGGGTAGATTGTAGCCCTAAAAAAGATATATATTTAAACCTCCGGTAAACAGACAAATCAACGACTAAATAACTATTGTCTTTAAAATTATAATAGTTGAAGAAAATACCATACGGTTGATTTTTCAATTCAACTAATTTACTTTTCGAAAAGATTATTCGAACATGAATTCTTTACATTTAAGTATTTCGTATAAAATTTTACTTTCGCTCTAATTTGTGTACATTATTTATCTATTTGAAAAAATCGTGACTTCGTAATCTGCATTGTTCTCCATGTCTTCTTTTATAAATTTTTCTTCTGTTTTGTCCGTTCCTTATAATTTTCACGATTAAGGGATAGCTCTAAGTACCTTTAAAGCAAGGGAACTTTCATCAACGGACAAGGGTGGTGCTTTGGTTGAAGATTGAACCCGCCACTGTCCCGTTTTAATTGGTGGGAGAAGCTTAACCCTACCGAAAAAAGTCAAACACAATAATTGATTTAGTAATATGTGTTTATTTCACTTATACATCATGTATTACTCTTTGGCTAATGACACATTATCAGCAGACGTGCCTATAGGAAGCCCATGTTTGTGCAGCACTCGTCCTAATGTTTTTTGCATTTCGGGACTATGGGCATCGAAGTCGAACACGTTACGGATAACAGTTCCCAGACCTTCCTTGGGATACAACTGGAATATAAAACAGAATAAAAGAAAAAGTTGACTAGTCGTTTTGGGCGAGGGGGTCGTAAAAAAAAAGGCGAAATATGACCGGCAGGGAATGTCTTACTTGAAGATGCTTGACGATGTTAATAACTTCGCGGGTCGAATACGGATACGCGATTTGGCCTTGGTCGGCTAAATCTCTTAATTCACCAAAAGCTCGTACTAGCGTTGAGAGCGTTTTTTCCGGCACATCTGGGCCGTATTGCTTCAACAATGAAAGCTCGGAATCGAAACTCGGATTGTCGATCGGGTGCACGCTGAATAAATGACCTATCCGTGCGAAAAATACAGAAGAATCAAACTCATCTTTTATGCAGCATAGAGACATTATGTAAAAATATTGCGATTATTACAGTAATTTTTTTTATAGTACATTTAAATTTGTTTAAATTGGTGGGAGAAAAATTTACCTAAAAATGTGCCTAAAAAATTTACCTAAAACTCCAAAAAAGTCGTTGCCCAAGAAAGGAAAACCTGGTCGATTCGCCAAAACGACCATGCGGAAATTCGGATGCAAGGCTATTGTGTTTGAATCATCGGAATCCGCTGCGTGTGAAACGATTCTTCGGCCGTCCGATAAAATCATTTCTCCCGATTCCACTAAGGTCTAAAGAAAAAGCCGATAAGAATTTAAACGATATTCCCTTATTTTAAACAACATAATTTTTAATACGTTTCCTGTTAGTTTTAATTTTTAGGTATTTTCCACTATTTCTTTCATTTAATTTTCATTATTTTTTGAATGCTATTGTTTCCGGGGTTTGGCTTACTTTTAAGATACACGTGACGTGGGTTGGAGCTTTGTCGGCTTCGTCAACGACAAGCACGTGGCCCAATCGTGCTGCGCGCACTAATGGCGAATCTTCGTACACAATCACGCCAGATTGGACTGTCGGTTGGACAGTGAGGCTTTGGACTGTCGTATCTCTGAACAGCATTACACCATAGGAAAGAAAAGAACATTATAGGATCGATAAAATCCTACCGTAATATACGGTTTTAGTTTTTATATTATACTATTTTATTACCGATGTAGCTGAATGTATTCCCGAGGTCGATTTAAGAGGTTCAACAAACGATCAATGAGTCGATTTTTTCCAACGCCTTGGTTTCCGATAAGCAATAGATGTTCGCCCATTTGAAAGTCTTGCAACAATACTTCCAACGCTTTGACATGCTTTTCAGGAGTTAATTTCCTATTACAACTGTTGCGCAGTTTTATTTCTTTATGTTATTATTTGCTTACTTCCTGGATATCAAAGAACAGGACTTCAGGCACTTTGCTACTCGTCGAGCCTTGAAAGATTGGGGCTTGGGTGTGGCCAATCGTTAAAATCCCATTTTCGACTGAACAACCCAATGGTTCAGAAGTTGACTGTCGCGTCGGAGTCAGGCCTATTTCTTTCAACGCTCTGGTTAACGCTTGTTGGGCAACAATGGGCAGGAACCTATTACAACAAGGCAACACCACGATATTAAATTGGGTCTCGGCCTTTAAGCGCACAAGACTGAAAGAACCAGACAAAAAATTACCTCGCTAAGCAACTTTTTTGAACTTCTTTAAAAGCGTCTTCATGGGGAAAGTTCTTTAATCGTTTCGCTAGACGACTTAACTGTCGTGTGGAAAGCGAGCCGGCTAAATTTCGCCAATTAGCATCGGACGACTGGCGCATTTTATGGACCAGCTCCACTAATTTCGGAACAGTCTCCGGTAACGCGCCGCACTTAACATTTCGACTTTAAACAATAAAGCTCCCGACGCATTTGAAAAAGAAGTTAATTACTTTGGCTTCTAGCACGGCCATTTCTTCGGAAGGACTAAGTGACCGCATTTCGTGGAAAAGGAACAGCGACATTATCTCTGGTGTCAACCACTTACTGTTGGAATCTATTTGCCGAAAGAGGAAATAAAAAGGATGGCAACAGAAAGGAAAAATAGCACCAATTAACGTCGCGTGTCAATATTTTTCGGTTTCTATTACTCGGAGGTTCGGCTAGGCCAACTAGACGAAACTGCGGATGAATTCTGTAAAGGCCTTTCGAAGTCATTTCCTTCTCTGTCAGGCTTAAAGAGGCGGCCGTTTCGTCGTAACGGTCATGCCGCAATAAACGCGAGCCGTCGTACAGTTGCAGCTCCCGGTCGTGAACTAATCTACAGCACAAAATGCATTGCAATTTACTGCATTATTTTCTTTTATTTCAACTTACTTTGATATATAATTGAAACTATTAAAACAAATTCATAACTTTAATTGTAATTTTTATGCTGGATTGTTATTTACTCACTACTATATTTGCGTTCATATTTATTTTTTTTCTTTACAATTTGTTCTATTTTACTTTTATGAATGCATTTATACTTATTTTAAAACAAAAAATTTTTTAGGGGTTTTACCTTTGCAGAACAGTTAATGTTCCTGGATGAGCTCGGTGCAAGCCATCCAAAATTGCTAATTTTCCAGATAAAGCTGCTTCAACTAACGGAGCAGAACGCCATACAGTATCACCATTTGGTAAAGTATGCCTTCGTTGCAGAAGGTCGCGGCACGTCATATCCTAACGTAACAGATTTAATTAATTAATTAAATTTTGATTTGTTCACATTATTTCATGACTTTTTATTGTACTACGCTTTTTTTAAAAAAAAATATTTTCTTGCCAACCACGGTAAACCATGGAGTTAAATTTACTTGATACAAAAGGATATGTTCCGTTTCGTAGCCCAAGAGCGACGCCAAGTGCTCGACTAGCAAGCTTTTACCGCAGCCTCGTGGGCCAATGACTGCGAAATCGTGAACGCTGTGTGATTCTGCGAGTTGGACCAAGAACTGATCCGAATATGGCGTAGAAACGTAGGATTCTAGGCCTTTCAGGCTTTGAGTTCCTTTAGGAACGGTAAAAGACATGGTTTCTTTCGAATGGGTCACTTCGACTTGTGCATGCTGATCTCCGTAAGGTTTTACGGAGACGAATTGGGGAGAGTCGCCCGCTTCGACGGAGATCTTGAGGTTCTTGCACACGGTTAACACCGATTTCTGCTCTTCGTCTTTCAGGAATGATTTAAATGGGTACGTTCGCTCCAGTACTTGAAATGCTGGCACAAAGGGACAATTTTCCTATTAGAAAACAAAACAAATTACTCAACAAACTGTATTTCACAACTATTTCCTTTGTGAAACCTCTCAGTGCTTTAATTTTAACGACAATTTATATTTTTGTACGAATCTTCATTGCATCAAGTATCATAGCATTAATTCCTAAGTATAATTGAGTATATGAAGTATTTGTCAATATTATTATATTCTTTTATGTATCATTTCTAGCTTTCTAACTGATTAATTTCTCTTTCTTTCATATCTGTTCTTCGTTTCTAGCGCAAGTTTTGACTGCATTTCAATTAAATATAACTTTCGGTCTCTTACTTATGGCACAGTAGAATATAGCTTACCAACAATCGACCTAAAGTGTCCAAGTTCCCTAATGGGAAGTCAGGTAACCCGATAGTGGAAGCATCTTCAACGGAAAGGGTGTGGCCAAAGGACACAAGCGTTCCAACCTGGTCAATAGACAACTTGGGTGCAATAGACGATATTTTCTCCACCGTTTCTTGAAAGTTTTCGCCAACGACGTTGCGTGATTGAAATCTGGAGCGCAACGGCGGGTCCAGCGGGTTCCCTGGGTACTTAGGAACAGGAAGTCCTAAAGCTATGACTCGGAAGTTCTCGCTAACTCTTTCCAAGTTCCACCTTTTCAATTCTTCGGGACCAGATTCCTTTTAACATCAAAACTACATGTTAGTGAATTAGAAAAAAGTTATTATTTTGTAAGAAAAAAAGTAAACTTGTGAAAGAACGATAAAAACATGGAACGTCCATTTGTTGGTGAATCCTTACTTCCAGGAGCTTGTCGTATCTTGAAGGTGGTAGTAGGTGGCGTCCATCATCCAAATTCATTTCACGATTTTCGAGTAAATTGTTCAAAACTGGAAGAACATTGCGTTCGGCTTTCTCTAATCCGTCTAATACTAAAATTCGACCGTTTAATGCCGCTCGCACTGCGCACTGAAAAAATAAACAAATTACATAAAATTGGATAAATATTTTCAATAATGAAAGAGAAAATAGGAATTTACCTGGTCAACGTAAAACGCTGTGCCGTTATGAATTTCTCGTCGTTGCTTCAAATCGCTATCGGTGATGTCGCGTGACAAAGCAACGTACTCTACTTCACGACCGGTAAGTTCTGCGTAAGAATAAGCAATTCTGCCCCTTAATGGCCCCGGTCTGCCTAATAAAAACATATCCTGTCCAAGATTATCTTTCTGAAGCATCCATCGCAACAATCGGAGGTATTCTTGACTTAGCTGTTCGGGCACTGCAATATTTTTTAAAAAAAACATTCACACATTAGAAAATGAGTTTCTCAAGATATTTAATTCTTACGGTATTTGAAGGGTACAAGCTCAGGTCTTTCTGGCTGCTTAATTAACCGTGTAACTCCATCAATAGTAACTTTTCCATCTGGATAACATAAGCATTTATTAGAACAGAGATAATTCATGGATATTTAATTTAAGACTAACCATTAGTTGTGCTATAAAAATGTTTCCTTGTACTCGATAAACCTGCAGGATGTGACAAAGCTGAGCACCGGGACAAAAATAATGTAGGAATAGCTTTATAATTTTGTTTCGGCACGCCAAGTGCCTTTGTGACTGATAAATGGAGTGTGAGTAACATTTTAAAAGCAATAACTCTAATTTTGTAAAACCAAGTTTATTACAATATTCCTTTAAACATTGAGGGATTTGTACAAAAGACTATCAACACACGAGCCAGTCAGGTGTTTATACTTGTATTTTCTTTGAGTTTGTGCGTTCGACCACCAGGCTGCTGGCTTGTGAATTTTCCGCCATCGAGCGGCAGATAAAATGACTTACTGATTGTGCGTAATACTCGGACATAATTTCTTGCATTTTTTTAAAAAAAAAATGAATTTTGTCGACTCAATCGGGATCGAAAGACATTTAGCAAAATTTAATTCACATGTTTAGAGCGTAAGGAAAATCTTAGAAAAATTGACTTCTGAATTAATATTCGAAAATAAACTGCACTTTTAATTTTATTTATACTGTAATGTAATGAGACCACTGTTTGACATAAAAATTTAATCACAGCTTTCGGATAACTTAATCGATTTAAAATGCATTTCGATGTGTACAGCATATTACATCACATTTGCTACACGTTTCTCGTGTAAACTGCATAACTCACAACTGAACTCGATATTACTAAAAAAAATCCGCGCAAAGTAGAAGAGGAAATGAAAGGCTTAACACACATAGGTAGGATCCATTGACACGCTTTGTATTTAATTCTTTTAATTGAGATTACACAAATTTACAAGTTCTAAGAACTAAGTGATAGCGCCGACAACAGTATACAATGGGACTGATTCCACCTGATATGAATAATCGAGCAACGTTGTGCAAATATTTGGCAAGTATAGCTTCATTCCAGCTACGAACGTTATATCGTTCCTACGAAAGTCAACAAATAGTTTAAAAAAATCAACTTAATAAATTACTTAATGTTACCTTCCCGGACTAACCACTGAAACGACTAGCTCGAGTGTGAGGCAGCAAACCCAAACGCGCCAAAGCGGCAATATTCCGCTTTGTCAAAGCCATCGGCAACGCATCGTCCACTTCTTCGCTTTGATCTGCAATTCACAAAATCATTGTAACCTTTTACTTGCTGTGAAAGGATTTTTCTAATATTCTTGTAATATCAAATTTATTTGTATTTAATTGTTCAATTTATCTTTTTATTCGTCTTATTTAGTTTTATTTATGTTTTCAAGGCTTACCCAACAACGCACTATTCAACTCAACTTCACTGCCTCCTCCAGGCTGGATTGGCTTGTACTGCGAAGGCTGGGAGCCTGGTACGTACGTGTTCGTTCCATCGTACTCGTACTCGTCTTCATTCTCCACAACTGGGTCTGGTCGCTTGCCTAACCGCGTAAAATGAAACCCAACTACAGAGTTCGGTATAGCGTTGTTGCGAGCCAGGGCGCCTACGTATTTCTTGGCTTTATTTTCAATCAATTTCTTGTTCCATAATCCTTCCATATGCCTCCAATACTGTGGATGACCATTGCGGATTCGCGGAGTCACTTCAGGAACGTGGTGATTGTTCTTCTGGTACTGATTAAGAATGGAAGGTGGGATAAATCGAGGTCTGATGGGACTCGGTGTGGCAATCATCTTCATTACCGGCACCACTTCAGGCGATCCTTCTCCAGCAGCCAGTGAATAGCGCTTGGGTGTACTTTCCCCACTTTCATCTTTCATACGGCTGTCTTGCGGGACGGGCAGATCTGCGGTTAAGGTTTCCTCTTTGTCTTCTCCTCGGAAAGCGCTTATTTCGGGCTCAAAGTAACTCGAACGACGGTGCATGTTCGCCTTCGGGGAGTTGTAAAGGCGTGTACGAAGACCGTTGACAGCAGCAAGCGATCCAATGTGCCGTCGCTCACGGGGAGTGTCACTTTTGCTCATTAATCCGAGACTAGGTGTATGATGAATATATGAAGCGTCGTGCGTGCTCAGCTGGGCCATATCCAGTTCGGCTTCGCTTAAGACCTATCACGCGGGTTGAAAAGCGATAGAACAAAACAGAAGCTTCTTGAGTCAAGAAACGGAGGAGAACAATGTAGTAATTTAGGACACATCCATGTAACGCTTTGTGCTACACAGTATACACACCCAGAGATATAGATTACTCACGTCCGTGCAAAAGTCCCAGCTGTTTCAATAACAACCTTGTAGCTTGGGCCACAAACCTTTCCACTCCATATGGGCCCGAACACGGCCCGAACATTTTCGCGGCAATTAAATCATGTTCTGTACATTCCTGAGTCCGCAGGAATTCTTTTGCTGCTGTCTAAATCTCCCCAAATTTTAATTAAGACTCGCTTCCCACCCATTAATCTTCCACTCGAGTGACGCTAACTTTAATCTTTACGCAAAAGATATTGAAAGCCCTTTCTGTACGTTCAACCCAAACGGGAAAGTAGCTATTAGCAGTGCGCAGCATTCCAATTCGATTCCGAAATATCCTTGGTTACCGTCGAAAATTCGGGGAGAAATTGGAGATCTGGCTGATGGCATTGGGACTAATAAGGTTCCATGCATTCTGGGGACCAAATACAAAAGAGACTTGTGACCCATGAAAGGGTTCATTTCACTACGCTTTGTTCAAAGCTAACCCTAAGCCCTCTGGAACCCTCTAGCTCGCAGGACTGTAGCACTCAGAGCTTTACAAATCCCAGAATGTGTCCGATGGCATTGATACCGGTTTCATAAATTGTGTCACAGTACCTTCTGAACAAGGTAAAGTTGCTTCATACTAGGTAAATAAATCTGACTAGGTAAATAAAACCAAGAAGCCAATCGTTGTTGAGAAACACACGTGACTTGATTTCAAGTAGAAGCATTACAGCTAACAACTACCGGAATATAGCCCTCCTAAAATAACATGAGTCGCGGGCTAATGAACGTCCTCCGTTGGCAGTTAACTACACGACACGACACAGACAAATAAAGGAGCTCAAGTGAGAGATAGCTTGGCTTAATGAAAGGGGTGTACGTCTTTCTTGAACATCAAAAGCAACAGTCTTGGAGTCCAATATAAACACAAGGCAGTTTCAAATAAGCGCGATCGCTTCTCAAATCACAAGACATGGTGGTTGAACCAACACAAGCTTCTTTTTACTGTTGATTTGTCTCCACGATAAAGTTACGAAAGCATTCTACGATAGCGACATATTTTAAACCTCGTGACAGCCATTTTCAAGTGGTAATTTGTTCAAATAGCGAAGATACTGCCTAGGCAACTGTGTTGCTGGTACGAAGAATTTCAGTAAGTCTCAAATGAACCTATAATGAAAATGACACAGCCAGCAATATTACTGCCCGGTGCATACAAACTTCTAACTCGTAGCCTACCAGTGCAGTGCATTAAACCGTTTACAAGATGATTAAACTTCTCCTGAAAGATACGTCCCTGAAAGAGACAATTGTCTCTCTCCTTAGCTTATCTTACATGGTCGTTCACGTCAGCATGCAATTTACTTGAAAAGAAAACAGCCCGGGAACAGCTTAAGCGCAGTCATTGAAAAGGAAAAAGAATGTTTTTTGTCACACGCGAAACCTTATGATGAGACTTTTATCCAAACACGATCCTTTTCGCCGTGAAAAGCTAAAGAAACGAGGATTCGAGTCCAATTTCTGGTGAAAAGTTTTCAATATCCTACGCTCTAAAAGTAGTTTACTTCCAAAAATACTCAACCCGGTTATCAATCGACATTTTGATTACGTTTCTTACAGACATCACGGAAGCATGCAAGGGACATAAACAACTCATTTATGTTGGAACGAACTTTATTGGAAAAGTGTCATCCTTGTCCCTAAACTCTCTGAAACGAATTCCCGACTGATGTCACAGCACTGAGCCAATATTTCACTCCGGTAGAAAATTCCCCACTCAAAAAAAAAAAAAAAAAAAAAAAAAAAAAAAAAAAAAATGCAAGAAAATGTGGTTCATACCAACTGAAACTTTAATTACGAGAGGAAAATTACGGTAAACCGTCTCTGCGTAACTTACGTTTCCTATAGTGATTAGGAAGACGAAGAAGCCGAGGCACATCACAACGTGCATCTCCGCAGATAATGGCCCGCAAGCGGAACGAAGTGACCGTCAATGATGGCTTAATCTACCGGAAACTTTAGATGACTTGCAGCCAATCTTGCTGTCACAGTGTTGAATGTCAGCGAATGATGCTTGTTACACGGAAGTCCAGTGTAGATAGTACCGTACAGCAGAATTCAATTTCCGACAAAACCTGGTGTTTAAAACTTGGGGCACCTTTGGCAGGAAGAAGAACGACTTTTAGTTGACTGGGTGATGCGAATGGTTCTGAGTCCCACGAAGCCAGGGAACCCTCTTCTTATACAGTGCCGGATTGCGTCCATCGCGGGAGCAGCGTTCCGGCACATACATATACGAGCAACAAGGCGTCATTGATCATAGGATTCATGTATCAGCAAAAAAGAGGAAAAATAATTTAAAAAGTCTTAAAAGCTTTTTAAAGTCTTTCTAAAAAAGCAGCCAACAAACTTTTCAAGATCTTTTTTTCTTGTGTTTACCATTTAAAGTCCCAAACAAAGATTCTCCATAACCTTTCAATCTGTCCACTTAACGAATTCGGCGAAGCACTCCCAGTACACAATGTCACTTATGCAATTATGCAAATGAACAAAGCCACAGGGAGAAAATATTCGTCAAGCAGTTCAAGCGAAAAAAAAATGGGAGGGAAAAATGCTTATTGGTTCTCCAAATACGCATCTCAAGTAGGATCACACGAGTCAAACCGATTATAATTGACGTCAGAACTATGACCAATCTGACAGACTAACAGCCCAGATTGGAGAATGGACAGAAAGACGAGCGGAAAAACGGAAGAAAAACGCGTTTAACGATGCCAAAGCAACGTCTCTGGTAAATGTCGCTTAAAGGTAGGAAAATCGTTAAAGTAACGAAATCGAACTCACTTACTGATTCTTCCGAGACTCACGTTTCACAACTTTGAAGACCCTTTCTGCGATGGGCTTTGACTCAATCTCGAATCCCTACAAGCGGACAAAAATGCCACCAGGAAAAAGAAACGAAAGTAAAATCTCTGATCCGCAGAAAGGAAATGCCATAAGTAGCCAAAATTGGCAAACGTATGGAGCTAAAAAGGAACGGAAAAATGCACAGCAGGATCCTAATCCGGCTCAGGTAGTCTACTGTAATGCTCAATGGGTACCGGCAAACAAGTCCTTCGGAATGGAGTGATTTTCTCTCAATTACAACAAAGTCCTTTGGCTCTTTTTTTTTCCAGACTCATGGTGCATTTAGGGAGACCATGCGGACAAAGAAAAACAGACCTGCCTATTGCTGGAGCGAAAACGACTTACGCTAACCTACCTTATTGGTTGTTTGCACACCGGCAATAGGCCTAGCTCTGGCAGTGACAGATCCGACAATAGTGTCCGTCGTCCAGACACCTTCAAACGAGAATGTTTATTCGGCGTTATACGCGATAGAACCGGTCTTACTGACACCCCAAGTGTTATCTCATGCAAACACGGCTACTTACGTAGTTTTTTATAGGAAAAAAAAAAACAAATAAATCTTACCACGATAGCAAAGTGCTTATTATCCTGTAAAAATACCTCTATAAGGAACCTTCACTTTAAACACTAAAACGTTCATTATAACAATGTCTATTATGAAAACAATTGTTTTGTGATATATATATATATATAATAAACCTGTACTACTTAGGTTAATTTCCACGTAAGTAATAAGACTTAACGGTAGTGTTTGTTTTGGAATCAATTAATTCAACATGTACTATACAGCTACCTGAATACTTAGTACTATTTGAATACTTAGTTATTGTTATTCGGTCGTAATAGACTTGTTTACTAGGCAGACGCTACACATGACTGCGAAAAATTAAAGAAATTTACTGATACAACCTCAGTTTCCGTTGTAGCCTCAATGGAGTGCTCAGCGTTCGGCTGCTATTTTCTTACGTGTCATCGCATGACCCTCCTGGTGTTCGCTAGAACCGAAGAAAATATCACTTGTCAATGGCCACAGGGACCTTAACAATGATTTATTAAACCACAGATCCACTATAAACAAACTCGACAAGTCTGACGTTTCTCCTGCACATTTATACATGCTTTTCGCAGCGTAATCCGAACATCGTTCTCAATAGCTGACAATTCGTTAAAGATTCTTCGAAACAGATTTTGTTAACGAACAAGAAAGCAAGTTTTTTTTTTTTTACTAAATCGAGAAAATTAAGGCTTTAGAAGTGAAACAAGACTGGTAACAGAGATACTGTGCTGTTTTTCGTCCGTTTTACACTTTCTGGCTCATTTTATTTCTTCTCAGCTCGCTTAAAAGATTGAAACGTTTATCTCTTCCAACTAAAAAATGCTTAATGTTGTATAAAACACGGCAAATTTTGTGTTCTATTTCTTCGCAGCCTTGGTACAACAAAGAAATTCGGTCAGTTGAACACGGGTGAGGGTAAAAGCCCATGATGAATGACGTGTGTGCTTCAGCATGTTTTCGGCAGCGATCTTCTTTCTCCTTTCTTGGGCTTTAAAACTTTCATTTCTGCTTCCAACGTACACACAAGGCCCCTCGTATTACCCAACAGCCCTTTTTCCCCATGAAAAAGGCAGAGGAACATACACATCAGCAAAAAAGGAGGGTTCTGGGTAAGAACGTTGTAAGAAAGCTAGGAAATTAATAAGAATTAAGGAGCCTTTTCTGGTTAAGCTCACCGCATTACGGCGTAGTAGACTTTTGTCTTGTGTGCCTGTTTCTTCTCTTTTGAGACCTTTTCATGTTCTTTCTTCAGTCCTCGTTTTCCCAAGCTTTCAGTACTTTTTCGCTCTTCTCGTGTCATTTCAATATTCTGATGTATGGCAGAGAGTGCGATTTTCTTGTTTGAGAAACACAAGGAAAGTCGCATTGCACGCCCATTTTTTCTAGAAACTGCCTCCAAACTTCTTTTTTCTTCCTGATCTTGTCATCAACATCTTTGTCAGGCTTGCTCTTTCTTCTGTTGGCAGCCAACTCTCTTCATGACACATCTTGCTTTTCTCTTGCTTGCCAGTTTTGACCAAAATTCTTTGTCAAAATCGTTGGCCTTCTTCAAATCTTGAGTTAGGTCAGCCCAACAAGATATAAAAGCGTCCATAGGGAAGAAAAACACACGATTAGTCAAAACCCCAACTGAACTTAATGCAAAAAAGAGCAAAATCAGCACGTGTATTCATTTTTTCACGAAAAAAGGCTCAAAGAGCACGTAAGAAAAAAAACCTACCAAGTGATCGCCTCGGAACAAAACATTATTTTCAAAACTGCCCGAAGGTCGACTTTCCAAGTAAATTTCCCAAATCAAACCGCACACGGAGGGCACATTGTAACCAGCCCCACCCCCCCCTGTTGCGATGAATCCCACAAATTTTGGTTAAATACCCAAACAACGCCCATACAGCAACACGCATCAATACCGACCTGGGTTGTAAAACCATACAAGTCAATCAGACAGTTAAAAACTCGTAGATAATAGCAAAATTTCACTTACGGGGAGAGTACGAACGTGAACGTGAGCGATCGTAACCACCACGACGACGATGCGGCGATGGCGAACGACGACGACCGTGGGTACTGAAAAGTAAATTAATGAAATTAATCACTCGTTCAATAAGGCAAAATGAAACAAATAATTACGTAAAAATACTTATTTAATACAATTATTTTAACGCTTTTTTTCCTGTCCGAAATTTTTGGCCGACAAATAAAGAAAATATGTTTTTATAAAAAATTAAACATATGAACTTTCGCTTGTTCTTCGATTTACTGGGCGAATCGCTTTAACAAGGTAGTATTTTGTTGAAACTCGGAAAATAAAAGTGGAGTAAGGCTAAAGCGTAATCAGGGATTAAAACTGAAAAGGTGGGTAACGTACTAAGTAGGTCTTCCCATGTAAATGCCAGGAGTGGGCGTGTGTGGCCGCTGGGTAACTGAAAAGTCTACGCGGATGCGACGTCCATCGATTTCCATTCCGCTACACTGGTCTTTAGCAATCTTGGCATCTTCCAAATTTTCAAAGTACACAAATGCAAAGCCCCGCGAGCGTCCCGTCTTCAAGGGGAAGTGAAACAAATGAACAGGATATTAATACATTAATTCCACGATCCCTAAACTCCATCATTTTCTATCCCCACAGAACTTCAGCTGGTAGTGCATGTTAAGTAAATAATCACTTGATTTCATTGATTCGGTGATTGAGTTTTCCATCATATAGAATATAAGCAACGTCAAAACCAGGTGTTACAGTTTTGGAGGAGAAGACAAGCTTACTTTAGCATCTTTGACGACTTGAACTCGCTCAATGGGACCGTATTTGTTGAAGACGTGCTGAAGCTCTGTTTCGGTTGTGTACATTCCCATACCAAACACACCTAAGCAGCGGGAAGGTTCGGGATTTTCCTGGATAAACACAAACTCTTGTTTAGTAAGAGATGCACTTGTTATGTATACGAAGTAAGAAGTGTTACCGTGTTTCTGCTACTGTTGCCATGTCGTCTTCTTTCAGGTGAACGCGAACGAGACCGGTAGTGGTCTCGACCACGGTCCCTCCTTCCGCCTCGGCCGCCATCGCGGTCGTAACGAGGCGGGGGACTGTAAGAACGCGAGCGTGGTCGCTCACGATAACGACGAGGTGAACGGGAGCGTGAACGCGGAGGAGGCGAATCCAGACGTCTGTGACTGCGACCGCCACGCCTGTTAAAAAGAAATGAAAAGGTAAAAAAAAAGATAAAATGAAAAGGTAAAAAGAGTGTGCAAGCTTAAGCTTCTCAAGTTTACCCAGGAGAACGACGCCGAGGTGAAACAGAAAGGTCCCGATCGCGTTTCCCGCGGGGAGAATCTGAACGTGAGCCATGGCCACGACGATCTCTGTAGTCACGGTGGTTGCCCATTTTATCCTGAAAAGAAAAACATACTTGTTAAAAGCCAACGAATGTCATGACAGTAACTGACGGAAATAAATAATTCCAAACCAATGACCGTTGTACCTAACAACAAATTAAAACTTTAAGAATGTATTGTGGAGAAAATTACAACTGTGCGAAAGTTTCTTGAAAAGCATTGTTCATATCATGTCATAGTTGTGAACACAATGCACAAAAAGAAAGTCAAAACAAGCGTGACTTTGGGGCCAAACGTGCATTAAGCATTCGAAACCATGCTCGGTGAAGATGTTTTATCAATGACTATACTTTATTAATGTTTTAAATGAGAATATATATGAGGTTTCACTTACTTCCAAATCCGACATGTCCAAAACACATACAGTTAGCCGTTTAAACGTTAAAAATGTTAATCAATAAAATTTGACGCCAGGGAAACGCCAAACCACGCCGGATATCGGAAGATTCTTCTGTTTCCCACTTGAGCGCTGATGTATTACAGTTTGCTAGCGCCAATTATTTGGCGCGTTATTCAAACAGTTCAAGCCTAAGCGATTGACAACTTACCATATTTTAGTATTATCTACCAGCAGACATGACATGGTCTATTATTGTCGACACGTATCGTTTAGAATCTTTATTCTATTTATTGGCATACATTTCGGCCAGTCGCGAGTGTAATCAAATAAGAATCCACTGCGTAAGCTTCTTTCCAACTTTAAATCCATCTTAACCATAGTCGTCAAACGGAAGGTCCAGTATGACAAATATAGTCCAGGCAAAAAATGTCATGATTACTAATGTATACTGCTCTCAACAATTGTCAAATACACAAGAATAAATCATGAAGATGATCCCGAAACAGGGTGTCAGATCAGTTCTGTAAGAGGGTAGGAGGGCGGGGCAGGTCACATAAAGGTAAACAAAAAGAGAAACAAATACTTCCATACATGAGTAAATGACCACGGGATGACAGATAATATGACGCCAACCTCGCTAAAGCCAGAGAATAAAAAAGGACACATTCAAACCAATGGGTTAACCTTTCCATTCCCTAAAAGTTATTTAGCTTCGGAAGCGGGCGGAGACGTGCCGGGAAAGGCTGCTTGGGGCGGAGCCACATTCCCTTGGCCAGGTAAGGTAAACTGGGGTCTAAAAGCCGCTAAGCTAGGCCCTCCGAAGGGTAATTGGCCTCCGGGTAAGCCAGGCGGGTACTGAGCTCCGAACGCTAAAAAAAAAGAAAAAACAAAACGTTAAGAATCTTTTTTGCTCCATTTTGAATGCAATCTTCTTTTCCTACCTGCTTGTTGCAATGCGGCAGCCTGAGCTTGTTGGCTAGCGGAAGACGTAGCCAATCTGGACAAAATGGAACGCTCCGACATTTGTAGACGCTGAGCCACGGGCGGGATGCGTGCCAAAGTGGCTGGCAAACGAGAAACATCCGATTTCATATCGGAAAGCAGTTCTTCGAGTTGGTTCAAGACTTTGTGCAAAACAGCGTTAGCTGGTTTATTGCCTGCCAAGGATTCCTTCGACAGATGCTGATGCGATTCCGCCAAACATTCCACTTCAGCGAAACGAGCGTTCAACGCCATGGCAGGATGAGAAGGGTCTTGGGTCAAGTTCAAGTACGCAGCCCGACGAAGCTGCTCTTCAATCACCAACGCTTGCTCCAACAACTAAACAAACAAAAACTTGTAAGAAAACGTCAACAGACAAATCTGAATAATGGTTGACAATAGTCATGAGCCTCTGTTACGCTTGAATTTTTAAATTAATTGAAATAATAGTAAGGATCGAATAACAATATTTTATTTGTTGCCCGAAAAAAAAATTAAATACGAATAAATGAACAATGGCAAAATCTAGAATAAAAAGCACTAGAAAAAATTTAAACGAAAAGAAAAATATTGTAACAATGTGGATACTATATACAAATGAAAATACAGTTCAAATATACCTTGAAGCGTCGTGCAAGGAATTTATTCTTAATTTCCAGGAAGTTGCCTTTGCCGACGTCCATCTTGAAGGGCTCATTGATAATGGCAAATCGTGAATCATTCTGGATATCTTGCCATCTTCCGTAGCCATGGGTGACGATACCGGCCAACAGCCAGTAATCATGCCGTCGGTGCCAGATTTCGTACTCGCGTCCAGGTACTGCGGCTTTTTCTTCGTTTTGCCACAACGTATGCAACTCGGTGAAGCCACCGTCGGCGATATTAAACATGAATTTACGTTTTTCTTTCTCCACGGACTTCTTATCGTCCGCTTTGGAAGCTGCCGAACTGCTGGTGCTCGCTTCGTCCTTTTTCTCTTCCGCCTCTTTCTTCTCTTCCTTCTTAACTTCCTGAACCTCTTCCTTGACTTCAACTTTGTCATTCGCCGGTTCCTTGTCCTCGGAGCTGGCTCCTGTAGCAGGTTCTTCCTTCATTTCTGTCTCGCCCTGCTTCTCTTCCGACTTAACTTCTTCAGTCTTCCCTGGCACGTCAGTTTCGTCGGTCTTATCGCCAGAGGCAGAAGTTTCCTCCTTCACAGGCTTAACATCTTTGTCCTTTTCACCCTCTTTACCCTCTTCCTTCTTCTTATCCTCTTCACGGAGCTCCAAGCCTTCTTGTGGGCGGGTTGTCAATTCCGGAATGGACGTAAGCCCGTTAATATGCTCAAACTCATTCACCTATACGAAAAAAGAAACGCAATGAGCAGCGTTAAGCAAGTCTATAACTTAAAAAAAAAAAAAAAAAAAAATAATAATAATAATTGCAAAATACACCATTATACACAAACTTCCAATTAACAGTGCCATCAATATGCTATATGCCTACAAGGTTATCCACTTAAAAAAAATAAAAAAATAAATAGTAAATAAATAAACAAAAATAAATCTAAAAATACTAGAAAATAATTTAAAGCATACAGAAAATGCAGTAAAATCTAAAAATACAACAGCAAATAAAGTTAATAAATCTATACAATTTGAATTTTAAAATCAAATTAAAAAACTGAGTTTCAATGAGTTCCCACCTTCTTCCTAATGAGACTCATGACGCCAATACGTGTCAGAACATGCTGACGACTAAGTCCTTCACGCGGTACACCATCTGCGAACGTTTCGGTGTTATCCGCTCCAGGTTCACACAAATGCCTCATAAACAACGAGACGTACGCCTTAAAGTTGCGTTCGGATTTCCCACGTAAATCTCTGACCAACCTATGAGAGAAAAACATCAGCGACTGTAAACTCATACAATTCTTTAAAAATCTCTTTAACAAGACACAAATGGAAATACATATAGTTAAGCTTACCACTGCGAGTTGAACGCATCTTGCGGCGGCATACCGTAACGCATAATAGCATTAAGAAAAGCTCGACGCTGACGGGCATTGAATCCCAATACCTACAATGAGACAGGGAAAAAGGAATAACGAAACGTAAACAAAAAAGTTCAATGGAGGAAGGGGTTTCAATGAGAAGTCTTGTCGCGAGGGGCCTTTGGTGCAATTCTATGCGGTAGAAAAGCGCCCTAAATCCCTCGGTACTTCAATCTAAGCCTTTTTAGGGAAGCTTTTCATGTTCACTGACCACGAAAAGTAAAATGAAAGGCTGCACTTATCAAAATGATATATACAGAACTCGGAAAAAAGGATTAGGATACCTCAATGTTTCCTCCCACACGAGCCAGGAGTGGAGGCAGGGGCCGGTCTTTATCATCACGTCTCTCCACACCTCGTCGCCTTCCACGACGCCCAACTTCGCCTTCGTTGTGGTCGTCGAAGTCGTCATCCTCTTTATCGTCATCTGCCCCAAGTAAAAGAACAAATAAGTACGTAATCCAAGTAAACTACAAAGTAAAACTTACGTAACCTTTTCTTATTAAACAAAGTAACAAAAACAGAAACAAATCGCTACAAAGATAAGTAATAAATAAATAAAAATAAATAAATAAATACAAATATATAAACAACCTAAAAAAATAATTAAATAAAAAATGAATAAATGCATATAATTAAGTAAATAAATATATCAATGTAAAATTTTTTACCTGATGCACCCGAGAAGTCGGAATTGTAATCAGAGACGTTCTCTTGCCATGCAGAATCATCTCGGCCATCGGCCGCATCGGTGTAGTTAACCTATTCACAGAGGTTATCGATTAGATAGGAATTGAGTTCTTGAAAGAGACAGATTTACTTGTTTCCTGACACGTTTGCCTTTGCCCAACGTTCTGGCCAAATCTTCTTGTTGCTGCTCGTAGTGATGACGCAACAGTTTCTCCCAGTAAGCTGGATCGGTGTTTTCAGCTTCTTGTTTAATAACTTCAGTCTCTTGTTCTTCCTCCTAACAAAGGCCCATTCATACGGTTCATTAAAACCATGACAGATCCTGGAGTTCATTAAGCTAAAAAGGTGAAAGTGCTCAACTTACATCGTCGCCTTCTTTGGTGACGTACGACGCCACTTTGAAAGATGACAAGTACTCGTTGGCCCAATTTTCTTTTTGTTCGATGCCTTCTTTGGAACGATCCAATAAATCTTCAATGGCTTTGTCATCGTAATGGATAGCTTCGTCTTCCTTGCCCTGGAAATAAACCGAATATTTAGAAATGTTTAACTTACTAAAGCCAAACTAAGCACAATAACACGTAAACAAAACACAAAACAATAAAAATATAAAAACTAAAATAGACTAAGCCGTCCAAATTGACAGAGATGACGTTCGTCGACAACCGGTTATGTACCTCTTCTTCTTTGAAAAGTTCTTCGGTACCGAAACGAAGAATATCGTCCAATTCTTGCTTGGAAAACGTTGCTTTTTGTCCCATGCCAGGTCTTACGACCAAGTGAGTGAGCATCATCTTCTTTTTGGCTACTTGCGTCACTCGTTCTTCGACCGAATTACGCGTTACGAATCGGTAAATCATGACCTAGACGACAATAAAGCGCAATTAAAATTCCTGTTCATCTAGAAAGAATCTGACTCAATTATATACCTTGTTAGCTTGACCGATACGATGAGCTCGCGAGAAGGCTTGGATATCGTTATGGGGATTCCAATCCGAATCGTAAATAATGACGGTGTCTGCAGTAGCCAAGTTAATACCCAAACCACCCGACCTGCAGATATATAAAATTTACTGAATACGAACTAAATTTAATTTTTATTCTTCCGAAAGATTTCATTTTTATCCATGGTACAGTAAAACATATAACGATAGTAAACGAAAAAAAAAGGTTTAAAAAGAGGAAAAGTGACACTTTACCGTGTTGAAAGTAAGAAAACGAATTGCTGAGCTCCGGGCGCATTGAATCTATCAATGGCGTCCTGTCTCATTGTACCGGTAATATTACCGTCAATTCGCTCGTATTTGTAGCCTTCGCCTTCCAAGAAGTCTTCGAGAAGGTCCAAAAGTTTGGTCATTTGCGAAAAGATCAGAACTCTACAAAATAAGAAAGAAATTAAATTAAATACTGATAACATAATTTAGGCTCTTGGAATTCAAGTGAAGATTACCTGTGGCCATCTCTCTTCAAAACCTTCAACATTTTCTGCAACAAAGTCAATTTGCCTGAAGCACGAGCTAATGCGTTCACTTCGTACATTCCATTGGGCATAGTAGCTGCTTCTTCGGCAGCAACAGGGAACAAATAAGGGTGGTTGCAGCATTTCTTAAGATCCATCATAATGTTGAGCAAAGATACCTGTTATATACAGAAAATAGGGAAATTGTCGTAACTAAAATGTCTCGTTACAACAAGAAATAAAATCTTACGCCTCCACCGCCGACTTTCGAGTTCAACGCTTCGAAATTTCTGGTCAAAATGTACTTGTAATACTTCTTCTGCAAGGGGGACAGCTCCACACGAATAATAAATTCAGATTTCGACGGCATATTCTAAAAACGGAGGCAATTTCAATAAGACATGTACCATGAAATAATCAAATTCTTAAAGGTTTCAACAGTAAAAGAAAGCTCCGGAAGGGATGTTTACTAAGTTATTTTCATATTGAAATGACTTACTTTCAAGACATCAGCTTTCAAACGTCTCAACATGTGTGGGCCTAGGAGATCATGCAACCTTTTCACTTGCTCTTCTTTAGCCAAATCTGCGAACTCATTTTGGAACGAAGGCAAGTCGTTAAATTTCTCAGGGCATAAGAAATTCAGCAAATGAAATAATTCTTCCAGGTTATTTTGCAAGGGTGTACCGGTCAAAAGCAATTTGTAGCGAATGTGGTACGAATTTAAAATTCGGAAAAACTGGGGAGAAAGACACAAAACACATGGTGAACAATTATTCTCGCTTTCGTTTAACGCTATTTTTTTAAATAATTTATTTTTCATATATTTTCCTCTAAAAGTTAGAAATTATACCTTCGACTGGTTATTTTTCAAACGATGAGCTTCATCTACTACTAGAACGGCCCAATCGACGGAGTTAAGGAGAGCAGCGTCAATAGAGACCAATTCGTACGATGTCAAGAGAACATGGAATTTAACGCTCGCAGAACGTATACGAGAAGCTTTGGCTCCGCCCCTTACAGCACCCTCTTCGAAGGTCATTTCATGCTTACGGATAACGGCACGGCAGTCTTTGTCGCCTACGTACGTTACTACGTAGAAATCGGGCGCCCAAGTCTCGAACTCACGCTCCCAGTTGATAATGGTCGACAATGGCACACTCACCTAATACAAGAAACAAGTTATTTAAACTGAAAATTTTTTCCTTTCTCTTTTCGTTAATTTTTTCTTTATATTTTTTTTTACGAAAATAGAATCACTGAAAATAACGGACAGACAAAATTGTTAAAAAAAATACTCACCAAGAAAGGACCTCGGCAATGACCTTCTTTGTATAACGAATATAAAAACGTGATGGTCTGAATCGTTTTACCCAAACCCATTTCGTCTACATAAGCCAAAAGAAAGAAAATTGAAACGTTGAATAAGCTTGGTAATTTTAAAAAATTCTTCTCCGTTTTCATTACCAGCTAAAATGGTATCCATGCCTTGACCCCAGGAATGTCGCAACCAATTCAAACCTTCCAACTGGTAAGGATGGAGTTGTAGCATATTCTCAATGTACTCTGGTTGTTTGTCCCACTTTTTGCTCAAATTGGATACCGGATTTTCTGGTGGTGGGTTATAGCGGCGCCTAAGTTCAGGAAAAGAGGAAATAAAAAGACATTCGCTAAAATTAATTCCGTATCTTTCATTTATTATTTTTATTAGTTTTTATTTCTGAAGCAAATCGAAGTTAAAATATTAAAAAGTAAGACAAGATTTAAAAAGTCGTACTTTCTGCCAGAGTCATCTTCGGCGTCTTTCTTGTTCTTCTTATGACTCTTGCCTTTTCCTTTCCTGGGAGCGTCTACACCACATGCAATACGCAAATCCTACAGCAAGATAATAATTTATGATTTATTGGACGACAAGATACCAGAATGCGTCATTATTATTATCATTATTATTATTTTTAGACTTACGTAATAATCCTCAATAGCAGCTTTCAACCCTGGAATGTTCTCACTTTCGTCTTCCCACGTGGCTGCGTCGTAGCCAAGTTCACGCCACTTTACTAGGTACAAGGTTCGACCATCTCGCATGGTATCATGGTTAATTACACGATGAACACACAGCCAATCAGGACGAACACCATATCTAAAAAAGACATTCCGTTAAAACTGAACGAAGAATAGGCATTTTCTTTTCACAGTTATTAATAAGGTAAGTAATACAGTAAAAAAGTAAAAAAAAAAATAGTAAAAAAAAATGTTTTATTAAATAATATAGTAAAAATAGTAATTAACATATAAACAAATTAAGTAAAAACTAAAAAAATACAGCAAAATGGAATGTGGTGTATAAGATACTTTTTTTTTTAAAAAAAAAGCGAAAAATAAGCAACAAAAACCTTACCGGTAGAATCTTTCAGCCAACCCTTCGGCATCTTTGCCTTCCAAACGTTTTTTTTTCCACTTGCCGGAGGGTTTAGCTTCCTCTTCCTTTTCACCCTCTTCAGCGTCTTCCTCATCCTCGTCCGCTTTACCTTTTCCTTTCTTTTTGCTCTTCAAAGGCGTGGCAGAAGACTCTTCTTCCCGTTCGCCGGTGGCGTCATCAAAACGAGGTGGTTCTTCCATGTCATATTTGCGAGTGTAATGACGGAACATGGATGGATGGAATACGTCCAACTAAAATTATAAAAAAATCATTATTGTTTATATCAGTGTTTCATATGTACTACGAATTTCCCTCTTACGTAAAATATTACTGTACCTGTAATTCTGAAACCCATGAACAATGCCAATATGACTTGTCTTGCCATTTCACGAAGAATTCCCGCTGACGAGGTGGAGTCCTTTTCGGCGCTCCTTCGGCAGCAGGTTCTTCTTCATCATTTTTGGTCTCCACCCAACGCCAGGTTAAGATCTTCGCCACTTTGTACGGTAAAGGTTTCGCCTATGAACAAATTCAATATGAAAGCACCTCTACAAAATCTTGATTACATATTCAACGAAACTTACAGCGCATTTGGGACATTTCCAATCTCCATCCGGTACTTCCTTGAGTGGTGGATTTAAGCAGAACGTATGGTACGCTGAGGGACACGAATCGCAACACAATAGTTCTCCACCGTCCTTGCAAACACTGGAAAGAAAACGGAAACTGAATCAGAACCTGAAGAATTATGATTTTACACACAAAAGAGTCAAGGATTCACATTAATGACTAAAATAAACTACGACAAAGTAAGTAAACTAACAATAATAAAAAAATAACAGGAAAATGGCTAATTTTGCCGTAGATTGTGACACAAGGATAAAAAAATATAAGTAAAAGTGAATATTTTAAGTTATACTATGCCATATTTTCATATTCTCTAAAATTAACATTCTATAAAAACGTAATGAAATGGAAGGAAATGATTCGTATAGGAAGGTAAAAAAAACAAATGGAAAAGAACTAAAAACTAGAAAGAACGAGAGAAAGCGCAAATACCGGCAGAATTCCATATGTTCGTCGCCATCGGAGGCTTCTTTGGCTGCGGACACGCCTTCACCTTCGCAATGTGGACAGGACCATTTCCCCTCAGGTGCTTCTTCCAACTCGGGCTCCAGACACACCAAATGGTACGCACGAGGGCAAGTATCGCACAAGATAATCTCACCACCTTGTTGGCAAACTTCGCAATAATCTTGATGGTCCGTCTGGGTAAAATTGTAATGTGTAACATAGATGATACTTTTGCTGTGAATTTTTCTATTTCAAGCAAATTACTTCATAGCCGTCGCCATCTTCCCCGGGGAATTTGTTGGTTGTACGCGTCTTCTTCTTTTTCTTGTTCTTATCCCCAAATTTCGTTTTCGCTTTCTTTTTGGGTAACGTTTCCGCTAATTTGGACGCTTCTTCTGCTTCTTGCAACATTTGTTCAAACTCTGCATCGGAATCTTTGTCACTCGCGCTCTGTAATTAAAACAATTTTTAGAAATCTCATCTTCAATAATTCTCGGTCAATTAAATTTCAGCATTTTTTAATTCACAAAGGAGCTACTAATGAAGAACCCAATAACAAAGAAAATATAAGACACGACAGAATGAGACAAAACCGAACGGAACAAAATTAAAATAGTATCTTTTACCGAGCTTCCGCGTTTTCGTTTGCCCAGTTTGATTTTCAACGTAGGAACTTTCCCTTTCTTGGCAGAACCGGCCTTTTTGCGCCCACGCTTCTTCCTGCCACGGTCATCTTCATCATCTTCGTCGTCTTCCTCCTTCATGGAAACCACCCTGGACGCTCTGGTGCTCCGTGAGTCGGTATCTTCGTCTTGTGTCGACTCAGCTACGGATTGTTCGGGTAAGCCGGCTGAAAACTCGCGCCATTTAGCTGCCACTAGCATCATCACTTTGGATACCGGGACCTTTATCAGAAAAGAAAACAAAACCATCACCTTGTGCAACCTTAAATCCGTGTCAATACTCACCTTGGGGTTATCTTTCTGGAGAATCGGGCGGATATGTTGCTGGAACAGTTTGTAAGAACACAGATTCTGGTAATCAGCGTCGGTATATTCCATAGGGACGTCTTGTAGGCCGAAACTCGCGCACACTTCGGCTACCGACGGCATATCTGGAACAAAAATTTATATTCTGTTATATTTTCATATTGTATAGAATGTAAATTAAATGAATTTACTACTGTCGGACGAAGCAGCTTGCGGTGTAGGCGCCGGTACTTTGGGTGGTTTCATCTTTTTGGAACGGGAGGCCATATCAGAGTCAGCGTCTTCATCGGCCTCGCTTTCCTGCACAAATTAGCATAAGGTTAACACCGTCTCACACCTTTCACTCGACTGGTGGTCAACTCAAGTGCAATGCTCGAGAGAAAAGACCAAAGGTGAGTCTTGGAACTTCCGTAGCACGGACACTGGCAGAAAGAAAACTGATAACACTCTAAAACCCTTAGATAAGTCTTACAATACTACGATCCCCAATGGGAAAAGCCTCTTATCCTTTTCCTAGACGTAAGTGCAGCGTACGGAGTGTTAGGAAATGCGAGTGTATGTGACCTGGCGAGCGTGTATATGTGTTTGTGTACAATTTTGAGAACATGTTAGGGAAAAAGAAAAAAGATACCGATCTCTACGTAAAGAGAATGAAAAAACGGTTCTGAGCAGAAGGGAAAATTGTATACTTCTGCACTGTCTTGCTTCTTCTTCTTTTTCTTCTTCTTTTTGGCCGATTTTTCCTCCGTTCGGGTTTTGCGTTTTTTCGATTTCTTTTTCTTCTTGCCACTCTGGGCACCTTCAACTTCATAATCGTCGTCTTTGTCAGCGTTGTCCGATTCTAGCATGGACTGATCTTCGTCTTCGTAGCCACCTGGACCGACTTCGTCTTCCTCCAACTCTTCATTTTCATCCTCTTCTTCTACGGCACACGAATAAAAATAAAAAAGTTAAATTGGTTCATTGTTTAGGTTCGGTATATTGCACTGAGCAACAAAGCTTTAATTTCACCTCCCTATTTTGCATGTGATACGCTTTATTACATATGTAAAGAGTCGTAGAAAAAATACCCAAAAATGTTTCAATGCATTTTATCCCCATTACTTTCGTTTGCTCGAGATTACTAACGACTTGGAATTTACTAATAACTTTTTGTTGATTTGGTAAAATCAAAACCCGTTACACCAACGCGCCAAGCTAAGCGTGCATAATAAATGGCTTTAAAACTGCTATTAACTGCACATACTATAGTGTTTTTGTTCCAAAATGTGTTTTACCTTGTAACCGCGCATTTTCGGGATCTCGGTCACCCATAATTACAAGTTAATCAAGGCGAACTAGCACGAAAATAAACAAAGAAACAAAGTTGCCATCCGCAATCCGGCTTCTGTCAAAGTCGACGCTAATGCCACCAAACGGGAGAATTGAAATTGACCTATTACTTAACGCTACCGCGCGAAAATTTTAAAAGATCCAGTACAAACTTCCAAGGAACGAAAAAAAAAAAACTTTTGATATGTATGAACTTTAATAAAGCAAGAATCAGCCTGAATTAAAAAATTACGAATTTTTAGCTGAGCATGAAATTTTCTAAGATTTCAGCAATTGGTGCGAACCGTACAAATTAGTATTTCACCTAGGAATTCTTCAGGCTATTTTTCTTGCATATTTTTCCCGGTGTTATGCTTCGTAATAGCTGCACTACACTTAAATATAATTTATAAAAGGCTTATAAAAAGAGTATAGACTCAACGTAAATATTTCCAGTTTTCTAAAGAAATCTGAAAAATTGTGCATTTTTTTGTAAATTTCGACCCGAAAAGCAAAATTGAATAGGATACTTGAAGAATTGAAGTATCAAGTCATTTATTACTCAATCATAAAGTCACAAGTAAGTTTAAAGTCATAAATAAATAAAGTTATTTATTATTTTTACTCCGACAATAAGGTCAATATGTTTTCATACATTTCTCTGTAAAGTTTTAAGGGAAGCTCTTTCACAGGTATGCCATTTACAAGCAAATTTTTAAGCAATATGTTAAGGCAGTCTTCCAAAATCTCTTTTTCGTTCCGGGTGCGCCGACCTGTTGACACTGGGAGAATCACGGCATCGTCCGGAAGGAGCGAGTAAAGTGCATGGATGTAAGTTTTGAGACAGTTTTTGTCCCTACAGAACATCCGAAAGCAAATGCATTACAAACCGGATTTTTTATGTGTTTTCTTACCTGGCAAGGTACAAGTAATGTTTCAGTTTTGGCGTGTTTTCTAACCTATTTAATGGCTGAAGAGCAAACGCGTCACCAAACTTGCACCTTAAATTTTCCGGTATATTATGCACGAAAGATTCGATGCGAATGATTTTTTTGCAAGGGAAAGTTATTAACGATGTTTCGTCACTAGCACTCACTTGATCTAATCACACATTTTTATAAAAAAATGCGAATATTACATAAGCCATTACTTTCACTGTTGAATAAGTTATGACTAATTTCAAACTCTATAGGTTTTGAGCATATAGAAAAATGTTCCCCATCAACGGTTCCAGATACGGCCACGTTTAGTTTTTGGAAAGGAGAGGCGATAACCGGGTATTCCATGAAAACTGTAAAATCAATGTGTAAAAAATATAGAAAGTAGGAGCAACTATTACGAATACCATTAAAAACAGCTAATTTCTGGGGCTCTAATTCTTTGGAAAAACTGGAGTCTTCTTCACCACTTATATAATATCTAAGTGTGGACGGAGTAGAACTCGTCAAACAACAATGTAGGTTTTTAATTAACCTAAAAAAACGACATTGAACGTTACACTTCGATGAGGTACGTACGAAAGTATCATTTTATACTTTTCTGATTGACTGCCAACAGAGAACTTGATACGCAAGCCGTTAGGAAGATTTTGACACGAAACTGGACCGAACGCGAGTGCTGGAACGGTACTTACGCCAACATCACGGGGTTCTGGAGCTTTTACAATTGGCACTAGGTATGGCACCTAATTAAGAAGGTTAGAAAAAAAATGAAACCATAGGCTAAGCTCGTTATACTTCTGATGACGTGACATACGAGATGGCGTCATGGAATCTTGACAGTGTGCTAGCTAGCATACGTTCCTTGGTATGGATGTCGGCTTTAATTTTGTTAATATTTTCTTGAGCACTCTGCAGCCTATCTTTAAGGATGAGCGCAAGCTCTGGTGGGGCGCCATTTTCTTGTGGAAAGAGATGATCATTCCACAATCTGGATTTTCCATCAGGGAATGTAATTTTAAGCTGAGGACTTCCGCTCTTCTCCCAATCAAATACTTCTGCCTTGATGGCACTAGGCCACGCTTCTTTCACCTTCAAAGGGTTGAATTATTGGATATCTTAGTAAATTGCTAGTAGAATTTACTTATATCTGAAATCTGAACATAAATCGTTATTTAATTTTCGCAGCTAATTTTTTAGACTTTTTCAGTATTGGCAGCTTTATAAATCTATAACACGTAATAGTAAAAGAAAATAAAACGGAAACTCAAATTATAGAAGTTATTCCTAATAAATATAAAAAGACAAAACTAAAAAATATTCATTGTTTCAGCTCTTGAGGATAGTTAACGTCATCAATAAAGAAAGAATTACTTGAACTATAGAAAAATATTTTTTTCTTCTTACTTCAAAATTTATTAGGTTGAGTAAAACAATTCCTTGAGTTGGAGACTGGCCTACAAGGTACTCGGTACAATCCGCGGATTCAACGCGGAACACAATTAGCTGAGTGGTATCCGAGAATGGGAAAGGAGCAGCTTTCAAAAGCGTTTTCTTCTGGCAAATAATAACATTTCCCTGAGAAGTTGCTGCGATGGCATAAGCTTTCTTTATAGGCTTGCCTGTAATTTAAATATCATTAACAATAAATAAATGTTTATTAAAGAATACCATAGTTCAATCTGCGTACTATGCCAGCAGTACAAACTGGCCAAAATATTTTCGGAATTTGCTGCTTCCATAAATCACCATGCTCACCCATTGCGCCGTTCTGAAGGTAAACACCGAGTTTGTACTCAAGTTAGCCAATAGCAATCGGTCCTGATGGCAACCTTTCCGTCAATGTAGTCCAGTTCCACCCACTATGCTCCTAGCCGTTGAAAATCTCTACGTTTAGTCGTGGTAAGCCCAAAAGTTTGACTAATCCCCGTATTACGATCGAGCTCTGTCCTAGGTTTTGACTTGACGGGATTTGATCCCGCTTAACGTCAGCTTTGGACACGATGTTCCATGTTATGGTCATAGGAACTATTTTCTCGCTACGATGTAGTTTTTCTAACTGCAAATTTTGTTCCGTAGCCCAGAAACTGTTTTGAACTAGACTGTATTTTGCAAATAAAGGAAAAGTTGTAATTGCCTAAAAGAATAGTTTTATATCCCTTCCTACATATAACCTTAACAGGCTCTTAGCTTTTGGCCACGTCGCGTGTTTTGATAAACAATGCCGCGTGTTCGAGTTTCCTTCGGCCTAAAACGGATTTTGATTTGTGCAGCCTTGCTAATAGTTTCGATGCTAGTTTACTTGTTGTCAGATAGTACTCATAACAAACTTTCACCCGCTGATCCAGTCAAACCCCTTCTTGGAGTGAGCGAGCTTAAAAACGCCAACAGTGACGAATATTTACACATCTTAATCCTCACCGGCATAAGCAACACTGAACGGAGGCAAGTCATCCGGGATACATGGCTTTCGCACAAACCAAGGAGTGTTTCATACCACTTTGTGACAGGCACAGCGTCAATATCGCCCACTTCTCTTATAGCGTTAAAAGAAGAGCAGCGTCAACACCAAGATTTGCTTTTCCTTCCCGAAACTGAAGATTCTTTCAAGAGCCTTACACACAAAGTCTTACGCGCTTTTGTATGGCTAGCTTCGCAACAGTCACCTCAGTTCGTCCTTAAATGTGACGACGATTCCTTCGTCCGTGTGGACGCTTTAATCGCAGCGCTGCAATCCCAGAAAAGTCTGGATAAACTGTATATGGGATTTTTTAACGGTGCTGGCCGGGTGCAAACCAAAGGCAAATACCGTGAAGAAAACTGGGTTCTTTGCGACCGTTACATACCGTACGCTTTTGGTGGAGGTTACGTTCTCTCTTTCGATCTCGTGCAGTACATCGCTCTCAATCACCATCTTTTCCAGCTGTTTAACAGCGAAGATCTGTCCGTGGGCGCCTGGCTCGCACCAGTAAAAGTCCATCGGGTCCACGAGCCGAGGTTTGATACAGAATATAAGCCAAGAGGCTGTTTTAACAGCTATATTATAACTCATAAGCAAACTCCAGCGCTGATGCGCGAAAAACACGCCAATTTGCAGAATTCCGGGCAGCTTTGCACCGAAGAAGTTCGTTGGCGTTACTCCTACGTTTATAACTGGAGTGTTTTGCCTTCCGAATGTTGCAAACGCTACGATCCAACCATTCCTTAGTCGGTCGATTTCTGTATAACACGCGCACCTACTTTTTCACGGTGATAATAACGTGAGCTTAGCTCGTTGCTGTACCTATGTTGATATTTTTTAAGCTTATTCTGATCGTGAGCAATACGATGAGTTTTAATCAAATAAACATAACAATTAAAGCGCCAGTATCTGTGTTTATTTCAACTGAGCTGCAGCTTCGCATCGAACAAGAAAAAGGTCTACGGTTTTGTTTGGAATAAAATTTGCGGAAACGGGGCTACAAGAAAATTGCCAATACTCAGGAGGGGGGAATATCTGTACAATGAAAGCTAACAAGTGACTGGGTGGGATGTGCTTAGTTTTGAAAAATTACATATACACAAATTTGGGGAAGTTAGTTACCCATGCATGCGATAACTCCACCCCCTTCTGCCTTATTAGTTGCCAATGTATAAAAGCAAAAAGGAACTTTGTAAAATATGAGACTAGAAAACAAGAGGAAAATGAAAACTGGTCAAGAATCGAAAACTACAACTGGTTGAACTTGTCCACTTCTTCTTTTCCTTCCCCCTTTTTTCCGAAAGCTCGTGCAGCGTTACACAACGAGAATGAAGTAGGCAGGGCGAGAATTTCGGGTTGATGCTTTTTTAGAAAACGAGTTCAAGAAACCGCGGCTTGGCAATCCGGTGCTACTGTACTCAACTTTACACGGTTATTTGAACGGCAGCGAGAAAGGCGAGACCTGCAACGAGCGAACAAAATAACTCAATATTAACTCCATTTCTTCCTTTATTTGTGTATTTGTTACTTTTCTTGCTTTATTTCTTTAAAAATCAAGATTAAGGCCACGGTATACACAAATCCCTTGTGGGAGATTAATATGGAAAACTGTTAGACTGTAAAAACGGTTAAATATCAAAGAAACTGTTTTGAGAGAAATATTGCTGTTCGGAACATTTACTGCACTAATCTGAGTCTAGCTTTAAAAAAAATTTTTGAAATTTGTAAAACATCCTGAAAATTGTGTTTACCGGGGTCTTAAAATGACTAAATAGTAGTTTACCTAATTTGACCCGCAAGAAGCGGGTTAATAGCGTAGAGCCAATCATTAAGATCTTTCTGGGAGGCAGTTTGGAACATGTAATGCCGATATTTGTTCATGACACTGAAACAATAAACGTAAGGATATAATAGTACTTGCATACTCGTGTAAACAAGACTTACCTGAAAGTATTCGAAAAGCCCACGGATTGCTGCGGATCTTCCGCGTAATCAACCTGTGCCGTCGTTAAGTTCACCAGACCGCATTCAACTAAATCTTTTTCATCTCGGTACAAAAATACGTAAGGACGCCGGATTACCTACAAAAATATAATTATTGTTTATTGCCGACAATAAAAAATAAATTCATTTTTTAAAGTTTTCTCGAAGGTTAAACAAATGACAACGCCAATTCCCCTAGTCAATGAGCTACCTGATTTTAAGTTGACAAGAATAGCGAATAAACGCATAAGTTACGTAAAGCTACAGTTAGACCTGTTTTCCGTCGAAGCCCACGGTTAGATTCCGCTCTAAAATTATTCCCATTTTCCTTTCAAAACTCCACCGAAAGTAAAAGTGAGAAGTTTGTTTAAAGTTCACTACGTCTTCTTATGTAGTTTTTTTTTTTTTTTTTTTTTTTAATATGTGTGTCCGTGTTTGGTGACGTTTCCTTGTAGAAGATACTTACCACCCATCGTAAGATCCAGCCTGTACTCTTGTTTTCCATGACTTGCAAGTAACCTCGTTTGGATACAATAGGACTGAGGCGCATTTCTTCCACTTCAGCGAGGTACTGCGGCTCGGGTGTTTGCGTAGGTGTAGGAGAGGATTGACCATTTACTGAAGGTTGGACCGGAGACTCAGGTAATCTTTCAATTTGACTGCTTTCCATCGACGGAGAGCCGGTGCTGATCATGGAGCACGTCATCCTAAAAGCATTGCGTCAACATTGCCACAAGCTTCCTTAACTTAATCAAACATACGCGTTATTTTCCTTGGTGGGCGATTTGTTCGACAAAACCGCTTTATCTGAAACATCCGTGCTCTCTTTAATCCTCTTGCCTTGGATCAAGTTAAGATACTTGGTCGCCAAGTAATGTTCCTTGTCCGTCATTTCCCAAGGTTTATAGGGATCTTTCGGTTCGTTTTCTCCGCTTAGGCCGGTCGTCAGTTGCTTGGTAGCGACATTGGTCGCCTTGGCAACCATATTGCACATCTCCTAATGAGCGATAGGAACGGTAAGAAACAGTCACATAAGTCGATTAAGAAAACCCTCCGAAAGCTCTTACGCTTTTTCCGGAGTAGTTAAGCTCAACTTACTTTTTCGAGTTTCGTGACATCTTTGCCCATGCCTGCTACATTGCACGATGGTAAGGAGTACGCGAATTTGTCCAAGCCTAATCTTTGCCTCAAGAGCAGCCAGTACCGCACACGGCCGACGGCTTCTAAACGCGAAAGTTTTTCAAGTTCCCACTGGTGGTCAAAGATGAGAGAATCACTCCGTGGGCGCCAGCCTTCCAAATTCTCTTCGCCACGCACGTACGTGCAACTTGTGTCCAATACCCGACGTTGGCGCCGATGGCCAGTCGAGTCCATCACTTTCTTGACAACCACCTCATAGACACCTGACATGCGATCGCCCTCGGTTTCTTTATGGCCTGTGAAGATTTTCTTCAAACTCAACGCCGACATGCGAGAGTCTCTGCTCATCATGACCATACACAAGTCTTTGGTAATAACAGTCGGCTGTTCACACTGTTCAAGCTGTAAAAGCAAACAGAACAATAAATATAAAAAATACTTGTCTTTATAACAGGCTTAAATTCTACTGAAAATTCATTTAGCTGAATTAAGCTCTGTAACGAACATTTAAGCGATAACACGAAATTAACGTCAATAATTAAATTAATGTATATATATCGATTACGTACCTGTACGTAGGCTGAGAGGGTCAAGTATACGTGTTCGCCAAAAGGCGTGGTGCGGTTCAGTAATACGGAGTTATGGAGTGAGGAATCCCAGGCAGCTTCGAAACGGAAGAAACTTCTCGAGTCCGCCACGTCTTCTAGAACTTCACCAGGGAAAAGTCCCAAGGACAGCACGGAAGTGTCTTCTTCATCTTCCTCGTACTCAGGATTGCTGCGAATGCGACCTTTTTGAACAAAAAACAAATGTTTAGAACCACGAAAAATCTACAATGGAAACAAAACCGAATTACCCATGACGACCTCACGGACATCAGTCCATTTAACTTCGTCGGTGGGTTCGTGGACTAGTGTTACTCTGATTCGTCGCTGTAAACCTTGACGCAATACATAGTATCCTCGGCACGGAAGATCATCTCTATGTTCCACGCAGACAGGAAGGTATTCACCATTCGAAGCTGCGGAACGCAATAAAATATACGATTAATAATTGCTCTCACAACGCAAAGAAAGAAATTTTCTCAAAATAGGACGAAATACAGGAGTACCTCTTCATAAAGAATGCTTTTATAATTAATTATTGGTAATAATGCTTACCTAACTCGCAAATTTCGATCCAGACTAACAAATCGTGTTTTCCATGTACAGAAGTGGGTTGTCCAAGTACTGGCGAGCCAAACTTGGCGGACCTGACCGGCGGGCTAATAGGCAACGAAGGATTCTGCAGTCTTTTGGGTGGTGTACGCGTTCTATTACACGAAAAAAAAAGAAAGTTACTTCTTCGCTCTTTATTTTATCTCTCGCTTATGAAGCGTGCTTACGTAGACGTTTTCTCTTCATCGTGGTGCTGTGTGGGTTGAACGCAATGTCCGTATACTTCAAAGACGACAGGTTGGGTGCGAACGTAATCCGCGAACAGTTTACAAATGGGTACAGTAATCTGCAGAAAATGCGTCGTAAGTCCTTATTACAGCAGTCATGATTAAGAGTTACATTTTGAACGTGGTGGAAACTTATCGGATGACCTTTTCCGTTATTTTTGACCGGTTCTGTAGAAAAGGCTTCATCGTTACGATGCAGGAAGCTAAACACGAGATATAAATCACAGAAATCACATTAACAAACGAAGAAATAAACCATAGAAATCAAAATAAAAAGAACGAAAAAAGAGAAACAAAAAATCTTTAATTTTTTTTAATGTTACATTTAAATTTTGGAAATTTTAAATATTTTTCTCTTACTTAAACTGACAGAAAATATCAGAATATTCAGTTGGAATGCCCACGGCTTGCAACACCGTCACACGGAACGTTAAATCCTTGCCCGGGGTCCAATGACTTGGCCACTCCTCTTCATTAATCCAGTTCTTGCTTTGTACTGCCGGATCTAATTGCGTGTTCACCAGAGAAATTTCGAAGGTTAACAAGTTTACAAGCTAACTTGTGTGTAAGTGTAGACACAACGTCCACTTACCTTTCTCCGCACAGTCTTGCTGCACTTCTTCAAACTTTTCGTCCGAAAAGCAGATTCGAGCAGACTGGCGCACACCGCTCCCGTAATCTCCATTTTCTTCGTCTAATACAACTTGTACTGCAATACGCAAAAAGCCACGTACATCGCCTTTCTCGTTGACAATGGGAACGTGATGAACTAACGGCACCGGGTACAGCAAATTGCTAATGTACACCAACGACCTATTTTTTTTATTCGAGTAGAAAAGCAATAAACCCCCAAAATTAGCGTCGCAATTTACCGGGTAAATCTAACAAACACGAAAAAAATTAAGAAAGTACGTCGTTTATTACCTGCCAACCATCCGAAACCACGGGAAACGATCATAAAACGGATCCTCTCCAGACAACGCTTCCATTTTGAGTTCCATGGAAGTTGGGGAGAGTTCACCATCATTACGGTACATTTCTCTCATTAACTCTAATCTTTGCCTAATAGGACGGACGCAGAGTAAGAAAAAATAAAGGAAATTAGACGCGGAGAATGAGTCATTTTAGTGCCAATTCACCTTAATTTGTCCAGAGTCCAGTAATGAGTCGCACCATTCTTGCGATCTTGCACTTCTACTGCTACGATGGTGCGTGACAAAACCTCCGAGCCTGTGCTGGTCTGATTAGAAGCCGGTTCTTGAGTTTCAGGAGACCAATCCTCGTCATACAGTGTGGCACGAACGTCACGGGGCAACGGCGAGTACAACGAATCCGTCAATAGCGTAAACTGGAACACCACCTAGCAATAAAAAGCAGCGCAAAAGCATTTACGGCATTGTCATATATTGCCTAACAATACGCGAGGAACCAAAGACTATTTTGCACAATAGGCTCGTTTTTGTGACCGAAACCCGTCGTAAAGAATTTTCCAGAAAATATTATAAAGAACATTACATCTAAGCGTGACTGAAACTGCATTAGCGTTAATACAGCACGTGACTGCAATCAAAGCGAACAAAAATGTTAACGTCGTCTTACATCAGTTTGATTACTTCACACGAAATATTAAGCTTTTATGCTTCAATTCTGCGACTCACTTCTGTTGCGACTTCTCTAATAGATGTCTGCATTATTTGTTTAAAACGTTGCTCATAATTTCTGAGGAATTAAAAAAAAGTACAACAGGTTTCGAACGCTCGAGTATTACCTTTTTATGCAATTCCACGGAAATGGCATTGGCTTCCTTGAGGAAGATGGCGTTACCCCACAGATCGTCTCTGAGCGAGGTGAACTGATGACATTTCCATTTTTGCGCAGCCCACGTGGCTAATTGGAATTCTTTATCGGACCAATTGCACTCTGCGTCAAAGAGAGGGTTCACTATTGCAGTGCCGAAACAAGAAGAACAACAAAAAAAAAAAACAAAAAAAAAAAACACAATGATTCACTTGGCTGCTCGCCTTCTTTCTTTTTACACATTTTTTCGAGCTTTTTCGCAAATTGAAGCCTTACCGAAGACGGAATCGTCATTTGCAAAGTCTTCTGGCGTGCAGGAACTGTAAAGCGACATCGTCATGCTTTGTTCTTCCACTTTTTTCTGCAAGGCATCAATACGCGCTTCGTAATCCTGGTACACCATCATCCAACACACGAGACAAAAAAAAGAAAAACATCAGAAAATGAAGCTTAGAAACGTTGCTGGGAGGGATAAACGAGTTAGTACCTTTCTTTGTTCAGCAAACACCTGATCTGCTTCCTCCTTTTCTTTACGATATTGCTCTTCCAGGGCTAAAAGCCGTTTCTCCATTTCCAGCTTCAAATCAATACCTTGCTTCTCCAACAGTTCGACCTGGGCGAAATTCCAATCCACATCTTCCACCGATACGGGAGTATCGGCCAAAATGGAATCGCGTTTATCTTCCCGACGTTCCCGAACTACAAACACCACAAAAGTTGCATTTTCAGAAAAAATATACATAAAAAAGAAAATAATGTAAAAAAAAAACTTAGACCAGAAATTGTTTTCTCTACCTTGTCCAGGGTGATTGAATCGAAAGACATGATTTTTGCCTAAAATGACTCGGCTGCCAGTTTTGAGGACGACGGGCTCGCTTACCACTCGGCCGTTCACATAACATTGCGCACCAGGCGCTGGAACGAGCGTAACGACACCTTCACAGTTTTCGAACAAACAATGTTCACCCAAGATATGAGGTCCACAGAGCTGAATATCTTGGGGAATATTCGCCTCAGTAGATCCGACTCGAGTGATGCCGTCTTTAATGTAATAAAGCAAGCACTCGGACATGTAGGGGTCTTCATTGAGATTCACTAAATGGGGTGTCTGTTGGAAAAGGGAAAACAAAGTAGAAGAACAAACACGGTATTAAGTTGCGAAATGACATCGCTGAAGGACGTTAGTACTGTACTATACGTACCGCTTTAGGTGAAAAGACGCCCACGGTGTCACCATCTTCCTTAACAGCCACACCCATTTCGGCGAACACCGCTTCTCGCTGCAATCGAATTAGCTCCGTTCGTTTCAACTTGTCTTCCCATGTCTCGTTCAATTCTACAAAAAAAAGAAGAAAATATTAGTTAAAAACGTCCACTTGAGTTAAACCTATGGCCCTGCTACTTTCACCTTGTCCCAGAAAAATTAATAAACTCCTTTGTTGACATGAGTATCAAAGTTTGCTTTAATAATCTGACGAGGAAATTCAAAAAATGAACTACTTTGAGACATTGAAGAGTGCTTAATAACGTGAGAGAAAAATGAAAAAATTAAGATTCTCAATAATGAAAACGCGAAGCATGACGAATAATGAGGGAGAAAAATTGCTTTTGTTATCCACGATTAGTTGGAAGGAAGAGCATTTCTGAGAAGCACTGAATTTCCGACAAATTCAGCGATGGTAACTAAGGCCATGTTTGCTTGACGTCAGAACGATGCTCTGAAAGTCATGGAAGTTCATGTGACTGAGTTATGCACAATGTAAAAGCTTGTTAATTAGGGATTTTCGAGTCGAAATGACGCACATTGGATCAAGAAGCAGCAACTTACAATGCAGTCAAGACGTTTCTTGTAACAAGCATTTACGACGACTTTTCTAGCTCGTTTCTTGCAATGCAAATAAATTGCTCGAATAACCGTGCTGCTACCAATTGAATTTGCTGCCATCAACACTTGTTTACTGCAAAAATTTGCTAAGCAACTTCATATTCCATGCATTGCCTTCAAGAAACGTGTAATGTTTCGTTTTTTCATGCTGAGCAGGAATTTATCAAATTTTTCGATTTTTTTTAGAGAAATCAAGATCTTTTTCATTTTTTTTAATCTTTCGTTATTTTTGTTAAAAATATTTTTTTATAAAAGTTCTACTGTATGCATTGTTCCAGTTATTACTGCATAAAAATACGATACCATTACCGAAAATAGGTTCGACTCTACATCGGGAGTAAATGAGAAAAAAATCGATCCCTTTCTTCGTTTTTTTCTCCCTACGGCGTCATAAACTTTACGTTTTTGACTACGCATGACAGAAGTCCTCTTTATGGGCTACTCGTGCTATACGAGACTCGTCATCAAGTCACAAACCCTTCCAAATTATATATCACGTGTCCAAAGTTTTTCCAAACGCGTTCAAACTACACGCAGTTTTCCACCCTATTACACGCAAGTATGCACGAATCAATAGCTTGGCTAGGAAACCTGGCAAAACTCGAAAGCTATTCAAGAATGCGTAAATATGCACTCAATCCCACGCTGTCTCCAATAGCATCAATTTTTATCGACTTAACGTATTTCGCTCGTCGTGCTTTATTCTGCAGTCTAAGCTACTCAACGTTTACAAACAACGTGAAAAGGTTTAAATCGATAAATCACTAAAGCTTTAAGGCCGTGTGACGCATAGTGAATATTTCCTCAAAGCCTGAAGTCTTTGTGTGCAAAAATAACCGTCTTGGATACGCGACGGTTTCACCGCAATAAGGTAACCAAGGCGAACATGCAAAAATGCCTGAATGGTGAGCGAAAAACGCCACCTAGATTTAAGATTATGCACATCAAATCCACGTTAAAACTTTTTGCTGTGTTCTCCGCGTAAGAAACTTCGTTAACTGTAGTACTTTTTTGGAGGAAGTTAGACTAAGAGCTATTTTCAGACTGCTTTTACATACGCATTATAAGATATACAAGTATTGAAATGTTCTCTTTTTTTCGGAAGCAAAATATTCTTATATTCTACGAAATTCTTCTTACTTATTTTTCGTTCAACACTAGCTTGATCGTTTATTCTTTACTTGCGCAACGCATAGTGTGAATAAGTTTATTTCCCGAATTTTCATTCGAAAGAGAATGAAAACACACGAATAAGATCACAGTAATATTTTTCAGCAGCTCCCAGTGCCACCTAGTAAGCAATTCATGCACGACTTACAATATCTCGAGTAAGCGCTTGCCCGTAGATGAGTTGCCTGATACTGTTTTAGGTTTCGAGATTGTAAATACTGTGATGCATAGGAAAGGAAGATACATACCTGCTATAAGTTTTTCGTTGACTTGCAGCTGATCTACGGCATCTTCGGCCACTGGGGACACGGACGCAATACGAGGTCGGTCATCAGTCTTGATAGATGGTTCTCGATCTTCTTGGCCTGGGACACGGCACACCGGAAATACAAGACAAGGCGGAAAGAAACGAGAAAAACACGATTAATCTTTAACGTATGAGAACTCTAAACAGACAGCAAAAGCAATTGCTGCCAAAGCGCAATTTAATTCACACCAACAATCCAACTTATTTTTCTTCTCTCTTTTTTATCTTCCTTTCTAACGAAATAAACTCTGTAAAGAAATAAGCTTTTTTAACAAATTGCTTTCTGTGGAAACATCACGTTGCATTAGGGAGAGAACTCAAACATGGTTATATGGTAAAACATTGTTATGTGTGGACTATCTATGTTGGAAAAATGGCTGAAAATGCGAAGAAGTTGCGAAGAAGTCTGTTGCGGGGGCGCGGAAGTGGTAAAAGAAAAGCGCAAAAAGGCAAAGCTCTTTTCGGTCTGATGAAGCCAAGCAATGAATTTTAAAGGGGGGTGGCGACAAAGAGCCATGAACATGAGCCATAAACGACGGTAAAACACGCAAAGAATGGTAGTAGGTGGCTAAAAAGGCGAACGGCACACAGGAGGGGCGAAAAAGAGATCCAAATGCATCGTCAAGCACTTACTGCGCTTGGCCTCTTCAACTCTTATGACCCGCCCTTCTGGCCCTAGCACACACAGGAACGACACAACACGCTTTATAAACTCATTAACCCAACAACTCAAATACTTCTAATTAACTTTCATAACACACTCCCCCCTCATACAGCCTAGAACCGATTCCCCAGTTACGCATCAAAGTGCTTCAAGGGACCGAATAGTTTTCCACCCACGCCTTTTAACCAACTTTCTAGTTCGAAAACAATTCAAGCTGACAATTTAATTCAATTTCGTCGACAAAATGCTTGAAAAATGTTAATAAACTCCTGAGAGAAAAACTGAAATTGTACAAAAATGCTGTACAGTAAAAGTCCTGATTTACACGAAAAACGCTTACCACTACTGGCAGGAATCGATTTTTGTGCAAATCGATAGAATATAATGCAGAAATAGGAATCTTAGCACTTTTTCCTGAAACTTCCAGAGTTAGAAAATTTCTGCGTTTAATATTTCTAGTTTATAATAGAAAATCATTTTCCCATAAAATCTTTGAACGCTTTAATGTTATGAACATGGATGAAATCGCAAAAAAATAGTACTCGTGAATTTCTGAGTTGAAAGTTCGTTTGTGTCACTAGCATACTCTTATTGACCCATTTTCCTTTCTTTGCAATAAAGCTTCAAGTCATGGGTCTGAAATTACACAAAATATTCCTTTCACGTCACAGTTTCTTCATTGCAGAAATAAAGTCAGAATCGCAGTAATTCCCACATTGAAAGCGAAGGCAGCGCTACCTTTCGGTATCAGCTACCAATTAGCCTCGCCGTGCTGAGATAGGTAAAAAAATCTATCGCTCTTTGCAGTAATTAACGAAGGAATTTTCCCCTATTTAACCTGATTTGCAATCCATAAATCTCAAAATAAGGTAACCTGATTCTAATCAAGAGCAGTATCTCAAGAGTGCGCCACACTTTCTTTTATCTCGTACCTGAAGTTTGTTACCAAGTGGCAACTTGAGTCAAGGGCCCTTGCCCTTGAAAAAGGTAAACTAAAAAGTTGGGCGGAGATAAAAGGGGGGAGGTAAGAACAACTTACCTTCTTCGACCTCAATGCCCTCCGCTTTAAGCAAGTCGCGAAGTCGTGCAATTTCCTCTTTAAGTTCGCGAATGAGACGAGCGTTGGCATCTTCATTAACCACGGCTTTGCATTCAATTTGTTTAGCACGGTCCGCGTACCTGTCAAACAAACCCGCAATCACGAAGTAAAATCCAATCCGTGTCAATTCTGTTTAAATTCGATATTTCATTTCTTCCTCCATGCAAACTTAACACAGCCAAGGAATTTAGCTCAAAAGCGTTGTTTACCGCAAGGTGGATAAAGTTTCTTCGTAATTAATGTCGGCCGGGCTAATTGCAGCAATCATGGCCGTTTTGGAGTTGCCGCCCAAATTTTCTCTCAACAGCCATGTCAGCACTGAATCACGGTACGGAATATGGTCTCCTTTCTTCTTCTTTTTGGTGGCCTGAAACACCCCAACACCATTAACGCTAGCTTGATATTACTGTGCCACCAAATTATTTCCTTCCCTTTCAACTCTCTAATATTTATTTCCTCAAGCTACACTTCCGTTACAAACTTACCGCCTTCCCCGCATTTCATAAAGTTTCACAAATGGCAGCAGAGAAAAGAAAAACAAAAGAAACACATAAAGTATGCTGTAATGTAGGCAGCAGCCGCACACAAATGCGTATTTAATGCCCTCGGGCTACAAAAAAACTTACCACTTCTGCTAAGGCTGAAATAACTTTGCCCAAAGTAGTCAAACTTTTATTAATGTTCGCTCCTTCTTTAAGTCGAGTGCCTTTGGCTCCTGTAGCATCGGCTCGTTCCGAACCCGCCAAATCAACCAACGAAATTTTGCTTGCCTAGCGGGCGAAAATTTGAGGCAAAGGTAAGCAGATGTTCTTCAAATCCATTTAAAATGCCTTGGCAAGTTACTTTTTCGCTAGATAGGCCCGTTGCTGCATCGAATCGTCTTTGGGTGAATATCAAGGTGAATACTGCGTGAGATCGGCTTGAGGTTTCATTCATGTTCGTAGCTGCCACCGTCCTATGCAAACAAACGTCACGTTTCATTACACGCCAAATCGATCTTACGAAATTTGCCATCGCTGTACCTGGCTTTGTTCCCTTCGTTAATGAGATCGTGAATATCCTGGTAGCTGCTTACGGCTAACTTGGAGAGATCTTCCACGTATGGTCCCAAGAGGGGGTGTTCGCGGACTCGCAGATTGTTTTTGTTCTTTGGGTTCAGCAAATCTCGCACTCGCTCACAATAAATTTCCATATAACTCACCTTAATAAAATTAAATAAAAAATTAAATATCCTCTTATCATTATTTCATTTTTTTAGGCCATTGTGGAGCCGGAGAAGGAGTTATAGTGACGTCAAAGCCTCTTATGATAAACTACTTGCCTATTATTCGGCAAACATGCCTCGAAACGTTACCTCGATCCGCGAAAATGTCAAGCAAAAAAAAATAAATAAATAAAAAAATAGAAAAAAACAACAATAATAATAATGAAGACGGCAGTCTTTGTCCGCCATATAGGCTTTAGATTAGTTTTAATTCGAAATACTTAATAAACCATTCACTGATCCACTTTAGATTATGCTGTAACTTTGTATCAATGAAGCGCATACGCTTTAATATGCGACGGTGCATCGCTCTGTGAATAAACAGCAAGTAGTTCTACGTTATATGAAGTGCATTGATTTTATTTCGCTAATTTCGAACTTCATTACCTCCTAACCTACAGTAATATTAATTCGCCTAAGTAAATAATTTAATTAGACGAAGTAAAATCACTAAGAATGGCTAAATCGATCTGAAACCTACTTGATTTATACATTTTGTCTTTCAACAGAAACCCGCGTCAGCTCAAATATTAAGCTAACTTTTCATGCATGTTAGGCTAGCAGTGGAAACACCCCATTTTGAGTTACCCTTGCAATACCAGCGTTAATACCTTGCAAGTACCACTCAACCAAAGGAATGTGTCCAATGCCAAAAAGTTACCCTTCTCCCCTTATACAGGGGTAAAGTCAATTGGGGTGGGTCAACCTACTCCGAGTTAATGAAGCGTACATTGCAGGGTGACTTTGATGCTGGTATCCGCACTTCGCGCATTGCGAACCCAGTTATCATGTTCTTAGCTCCACATGGACTTTTTTAGTCCTTTATGAAGAAAAGGCCGGACGCTACTTACTTCAACGGAGTACTGCACTTCATCTTCAGCAGGGTCGTCTTCGATCTTGCGAAACAGGTCAGAGCAAAGTAAAGGAATAATGCCTTCCTGGCCTTCTTCCTGTTTGCCCATCATGGTGAACGATTTCCCCGCCCCCGTCTGCCCGTACGCGAAAATGCACACATTGTACCCATCGAACGAGTGCTGCAACATTTCTTCGCCAATATCATGATACACGCGCGATTGCGTTGCAAAATTAGCATCACCCACCTAACAAGACCACCTTACCAACCGCCCAATCAAAACTCGAAAAAGAACTACATCATGAGACCAGTACGAGTAATCGTAGTTGAAAGTTTTCACCGCTTCTTTGGATCCGGGAGGAACTTTGGGGTTTGTAATAACTAGAAGAAAAGGACGAAAAAATTTGTAAGTTTTAACAAATATACAAGAGACCCTGCGGGGATAAAAAAAATTCCCAAAAGCTTTTAAACTCAATAAGATGAGGACCTTTATTGGGCCTATAAACGGAAGTTTGTCACTAAAAGTGGTCAAAACTTGAAGGATCAAGACCCAGGATCCCACGTGCGGCCCTGTAAGGGATTACTGTATCGAAGGACGGGAATACGGTAAGCGCAGGAAGGGAAGTAAGAAGAGAGAGAAAATCGTGGGTTCCATGGAATGTTTCCTCATGCGAAGCGCTATTTTGGCTCCATGGAGTCCGTGACGCGAAAACTTGGGAATCAATACCCCGGCCACGATATCCGCGGAGACGTCGTGGGTCGGCTACTGCGCAAAGACGTTCCTCATCCAACGCTCTGTTGCTCCATTTCAGTAATGTAAACGGCTGCATTTCAAATTATTTCCTGCCCTTATTAAGAACCGTCGTTCTTGACTACGGCTCATAAGTTCTTCCAATTCATGCACTCTAAAGCCATTGGTGGGTTTGTCCCTTAACATCGCTCCATATTGTTGCTGGTGGATTCCTTTGATGTTGGAAGGTTGTCGAGGGACCCGCATATACACGCTCCCTATGTTTTCTTGTTATGGAAACGGAGGGGTATTGGGGTCAAACATTCGAAAACACTGAAAAAGGAAAAAACTCTTAACAGAAATGGATGACTTACCGGTGGTGTTGTCGACCATTTCTATGATACATTTGCAATCTCGCGAAGTTTCGCGATTGTTGAAGGGTCGAACACGCACTGCGACTTTGACCGACGACATGGTGTTGGATGGTTAGATAACTCCGGTAAAAAGATGTATACAACAATGACGTCACACGCAATAAGCCATTTTACACCTACACAAGAAAGTTTTTTTTTAGTTTATTGATTTGACTCATTTAGGAAGATAAACAAAGTGTTGTTTAACTGCAAGACACCCACGGAATTCACAAAAATTGCAAAGTAGGGTAACGAAGAGGAAATAGGAATTGAGAAAATAACCGAGCATTTACCTTAATGGAAATGAAACAGGGTAGGTTTTCCAAGGGATAGAATAAACAACACACTGAAACGGTACAAGTGTACCGATACGTTCTCCGGAGGAGCTAAGATGCTCGTTCCAGCTATTACTGAGTCCAATCGCCTACCGGACCTGCACTAGAGGGAAGATATTGACGTCACTGCTGCGCAGGGGTAAAGAGAAAGGTTCTTGACTGACTATTGATCGTCTCATCTGTGCTGGCAAGTTGTCCTCCTTATGGGAGCACAACAGTGGCTAACCTCCCTTCCGTCTACTTTTCTTTTTCAATGCCACACCGAAAGTAGCCGATCAATGTATGATTCATAAACATGGCAGCTCCCATATTCTTTTCGTCTTCTACAGCTAGCAAAGATGCCATCGTCTATTCTCTGGCTCTCTCCAGGGCTAACAAGTCTGGACGAACGGCGCCACTCGGCCTTGTCACGCTCGCCGACTTGAACAACTTACAACAATCAATACTTACAGCGTACGGAATTAAGTCCAAGTGACTCAAGCTTTCGAAACGAAATGCAATTTTTTCACGATTTAAAGAAACGGGAGCATTTTATTCCAGAGTTGCAATTTACTGCAGACAAAAACGGAATAATAGTCAGAAAAATTAAAAAAAAAAATACATATGCTTTTCCATGAGAACAAACAGACTAATACGACAGGAAAGGAAACATATGAAAACGGAGGTATACTACTCAGCACGATTTGACACGGAGTGACACAGTAATAACAAGAGTGGTATGTGTTTTGCGTCTTTGGGTATTGCACAGACAATAAAAGTCTGCATGTATCCTGATTTACGTGACGGATGCGACAAATTTGTGTGAATTTTTGGCGAGTGTAAAGCCTTTTCTGATCTTGGGTTTTAATATTTAAGTAACCTCGCTTGAAAAAGAAGAAGCGAGCATACGTACCGCAAATATGTAAAGTTTCAGTGTTGATCAGGAATGCAGAGATTAGGCTGGAAAGGTAATTTAATTAATTAATCACTGTGCAATCTACAGATTAGGCTCTTGCTGGTGTGTAAGTAACTGTTTACTGAGCACTTCACGGAAAGCCGCGTACGAATGCGGCACGATTGTTTTACTTTGGGCTTGATCAATGGTCAACTTCGTTTGCTTGTTATTGTTTTTGTTAACCATGCTGCTACGTTGCTGCTAAGGCGTTGAGTGGGCAAGCTCGTAAAGCGCGCGAAATTCGAATCAAAACTTAGTTGCAACGGTTTTTATACGTAGAATATTGTCGCGGAATGATGTCTTCCTTACAAGGATTTTAGAAAAGGGAAGCTTATACAGCAAATTAACATTAACACTCAAACAGAACATTGTTCATTTACACGAGGAAACAAAATTAATAGTACAACAGTGATTTTAGTGCACAGTTTATCCGTTACTTTATAGCAGTGAAGTTAATTAAATAAGATTTATATGATTTTAACTCGATATTTACTAACTCATGCATTTCGGAGTAAAAGAAACCGTTAGGGGATGTATCACACTTACAAAATATTTCGAAACCTCTCAGTATCTTAAACTCGCGTGAGTTCGAGTGGCAGTCATTTGGGGGCGAATTTTTATATAAAAGGTTTGACAAAATTAAGAATGTCCGAAAATTTACAATAGTATCAAAGGTTCATTAAATAAGCTGTTTAACAGTTGGAAGCATAGACTAGTCTCGTCATCTCGGGGAACGTTTGGGAAGCTATCACTTCGCCCTTACAGTGGACAACATTATATGCTAACAACGACAAAGGCATTCTGACAAAAAGGAAGCGATTATCTTAGTTGTAGCGAGACACATGATCAGAAGAATAAAGGGAAAAAGCCAGCAATTTTTTTATGTTTTTTTATAACCTCCGTAAGTCTAGAAATATGAAAGCTTCTAGAGAACTGAACATAGTAATTAAACGATGTCAGTTTTGAAGCTAAATTTCACGCGAAAAGTAACTATTGAAAACGTATACCAAAGTTAGTTTACTTCCAGACAGACTAAACAGTACTAATCGTTTTTATGCGAATCAGTAATTTCTTTTTAGTGATTTTTTTCTAGTGACTTGAGATTCTTTAAACATCCGTGAATTTCTTCTGTTTCAAATTAACCTTATCCTTATATCTGCAACTGATACTAGAAAATTAGTATAAAATCAGTCAGAGAATTAAATCCAGATATGGAACCCAAAGTGTTTATTTATTAGCCAATATTTTGCCCATGACTCCCGTCAGGATTGTATGCGAGGCAGAAATACGTATTACTGCTTCACTTGTACATTCAAGAGGTGTCATTCAGTACATCTTCATAACGTTTCGTTATGAAGGCTTTTTTGATTCCGAATCAATCGTCTTGAGCTTCACAGTCCTCGTCTTCTCCGTCAGTCGTCTCGTCGCATTGACATTGGTGTGGATGGTTTCCCGGTCGACCAGGCCTTACGCAGACTCCAGGAGCTCCAGGCGGCCCCTGTGGTCCAGCGGGCCCTCGTGAACCAGGCGTTCCATCTTTTCCAGGAGCACCGGCAGGACCGCATCGTCCCCGCTGACCGGGAGGACCAGGCGGACCTGGACGACCTTGAGGGCCAGGTAAACCAGGGTTACCGGCAGGACCAGGAGGACCAGCAGGACCTGGACGACCTTGAGGGCCAGGTAAACCACGGTCACCGGGAGGACCAGGAGGACCAGGGGGACCAGGGGGACCAGGGGGACAAGGACAACATGCGGACGGTGTACAACCAAGCTTCCCATCACTTCCGCCTGATTTCTTCTGGTCAGCGCTTTTAAGGAAAATAACACTGATAATCTTTGCTACCTAGAAGCAGAATGCTTGAAATTTGGTTTAAATTTACCCTTGCCGATCTGGGCGACTGCCGTTAGCCGGGCCTCCAGGCTTTGGAGCCATCCTCGTACCAGCAACGTGGTAGAAATACTGGCATACCAGTACAAAACACAGTAGCACCTAATTCGAAAATAAATTTCACAGTGGACAAAATAAAAACTTGACTCAGAATGGATTACCCAAATCTTCATGATTGAAGGTTATTGGAAAAGGAACACCGATCTGAACTTCACTTGGTTAGTTTCTTTTAACGTACAGTTATGCACTGAACTTGTTTCAGATGGTTACATGCTACCAAATAGGTTTGCTTTTAGCAACGCTATAGAACGAACAAAATGCGTAGTTTGAAAGGAAACTTGATTTGCAGCATGGTAATTTAAAGTTTCTTCACAGTGGCACGCTGGCACGTATGCAGAACGTTCGAGATGAGATGGATGACCGAAAATGCGCTTGATAATCAAAATACACAAAAAGCTTCCTTTGCAAGGTTTCTTTGGGTTGACATTTCCCAGATCTCTTATTTTCCAGCTTACGCTAATGTTTTGGATGCTATAAATATGGACAAAATTGCAGTGCTAGAATAAAAGAGGAGCGGGACAGCGACTTGACTCGAATCGGTTTGGAAGGTTGACAAGTCGAGCCGAGTCGAGTCGAACCGTTTCTAGCCCTAACTTTTGGAGACAAAATAGTTTTCGAGGCCAGAGAGTGTGATTACTTCAACTGTCTTGAAAAAAATTCAAAGGCTGGATATTACCCAAATAATATTTTTTTCCCAGTCGCATTTAAGTGTAGTTCATTACATTTCAAAACTCTACAAAATACAGGTGTAATTTTTTAATAAATCCTGCATTGATTTCAACAAACTTTCGTAGTCTACTATAGAAACATTCGCGTTGTGTTGTTTCATACGAATGGGCTTGGGTAGTTAATTAAGTATAACTCGTGTTACATAAATTATCCCTGTGGGGGATCTGGAGATTTCAGCTTAGTTACTCCGATCATATTGTTTGCTTGTTTAGCTTTCAGCTTCCTGACTATCATCGAGAGTAACGAAATGCTAGCTCATTCTGGGACCTTCATTATCGTTCGTCATGAAAATGTGTGCGAGGTCCCGGAAAATAAAGTCGATCGATGGCTTTCATTGTTATCCCTGCTCTTAACAAGGAATGCGTTACTGCAAGCAGCTAATACTATTGCTGTTGCGCTGATTATACCAAAAAGCTAAAGAAGTTTTTTTCCAAAAAATATAACTGATCAACTATTTTTTATGTGTAAAACTATTTGATCATAAGAGACATAACTAGCAGCGATTTCGACACCAACAAAACGTCAATTTCTGCTTGTACAGTCCTTTTTTATTTATTAAGTACAGAAATCTAGCCAACTTGCCGGTAAAACGATTGTAGTATGCGACGATAGCAATGAAAGCATAACTGGGATGAATATAAGCTGCATTTTTAAACTTAAATTCTCGGCGCCTTCGCAATGATGCTACACCAAAAATCCCTTAATTCGTAGTACCCAAATCTTTCGAAGGAATCACACCTTAAGCGTCAAATTAGGAATTTCAAAGTCAAATCAACTCACTGCACAAAAATCTGTTTTGGAGCCAAAATATCACGTTTATTGTCTATTATGTTTACTCAACTTTTCCTGCTATAATGCTACACAGGCACGCAGGTAATAAATTACTGTCTTATTTAATTTATCAGTTTTTTAGGAGGTTTATTCTATTGGTTCGTGGCCTATGGGGTTTTCTTATGTTTTTTAACAGTCGCATGCTTCAGTTTCTTCAAGCTGGAGAGGGTCGTTTTCAAAACAGTGGTCGCAGTTTGTCACACATTGGTCACAGGGTACAAGTTGGTCCCGAACAGGTCCCCGCTTTACGGGCACAATTTTGTTTCCTTGGTGTACTGGCTTCACTGCTTTTACTGGTTTTGCTAGATGTACTTTCTGTGCTGGTCGTACTGAATTTACTTTTACTGGTCGGACTTGCTGAACGGGTTTAATCTGTACTGGCTTGACATACTGTACGGGTGCCGGTTGTGCGACTACTACCTGTACACCTCCATCTGATGATCCACCTCCACCATGACCACCAAGATTTCCAAAACGGCCTGCTTTTTACCTTTGGCTTTAATTCCAACTGGCGCTGCGACTACTCCCTGTGCACCTCCTCCTGATGATCCACCTCCACCGCCAAGATTTCCAAAACGGCCTGCTTTTTTACCTTTGGCTTTAATTCCAACTGGCGCTGCGACTACTCCCTGTGCACCTCCTCCTGATGATCCACCTCCACCGCCAAGCTTTCCAAAATGGCCTGCTTGTTTACCTTTAGCTTTATTTCCGCCTAGAGTAGTTAGCTTTTTGTTTCCACCCTTTCCTTTCGAGCCTCCGACAGGTATTGTTCTGTAGTCCACAATTTGAAAGAACAAAATGAGAAAAATCATTAGAATTTAAAGTTAAAATTTAGTTAATAAAGTTTTAGTTTAGTTAGAATTTCTCATAAGACAAAATACTTAAAAAATTGTAGCAAGATTACCCAGCGCACGCAGAGCCACATCTAGCTTCAATACTTTCATCGGAACCGCCCTCACCAGTAACGAAGTAGCAGTACTGGCATAGGAGTACTAAGCATAGCAGAAACTACAAACAAATAATGCTGTAGCAAAGAAATAGATAAAATAAAATATTGCACAGTTACCCATATCTTCATGATTGCAAGTTTTCAAGGACTTATTGATTGAAAGTTCTCTAAGTTAGCGTCGTGTCTTATGCTGAACTTGGTACGGATTGCCACGAGCCATCAAAGGACATTGATCTTATATAGACTTACAGCAAGATGTGTAAAAGATATACAATATGAAGCTTGACTAATTCCGTGTTTTTGGGAACGACTGGTGGCTTTACACTTATGTGAACTTTTTCAAGGACTTAAGGATTCTTCGGCGTAGGTCGCATTGCGCTTAATCAGCTAGAGCTGGAGAAGGAATTTTCGAAAATTTCCGCTCCTTGAGTGTTTCTAAACCCATGTGTTTCTTCAGCTTTGTGCAACGACTTGCTTTCTTATGATATTTAAGAAAGTCAAAAGACCATACATGTGTCGCTAAGATCTGTCGCACTGTGTTTTCTCGATTTCGTCAGAACGACGCCATCTTAGGTCCTTTATGGCATTTTCCCGCCGTTTCAGCATAGTTGTGTCAGTAATTTGCGAAATGGCGCTAGAAACGTCATTACTCGTTGGTAAGTCTTGGTTGCGTGCAACTAAATGAAATAGAGTAAAACTTCGCTGTAACGGACACTCCAAGACGACAGAAAATTTACACGATATAGCCAATTCTGATATTGTCAACCCCGTTTATGGGAGCCCCTGATCATGTCCACTGTTTCTGCTTATTTTCTCTTCGATGACAATTAGTTTTGTGCTACTATCGCAACATCTTACTTACACTATAATATTTCCTCATAACGGTTTTGGAAAAGCATGGTTAAAGTACAAAACTTGCAACTTAACTCCGGTTATTATTCTCTACAGCAATTTTCTGAATTTTCCTAATACTTTTCGCACGTGAAAATGATTGCGTCAAATACCTGACTTGTCAACTACCATTTCATCCGACCAGCTGACAAAACTGGAGTTTTTCTACAAAACTTCTAACAAAAGAGCAGGGCAACAGTTGACATGCAAGAAGTTTATCAAAATTGTACTGCGGTTTAAAATGTTAGTTGAACAATTTATTTAGTCTTGTTCATTATACAGCTCCTTCATACATTCACTTAACTCGGACTTTCCGTATTCGTTATTTCCTCCGTTGCCTCCAAAAGTAGATCTACAAAGATTAAACCGGTTTCACCTTTCTGACGGACCCGTTACGGAAACCCCGTCTAGATGGCGTAGCTATGGCACATTAATCCGAGGGTTCCACGTGGTCAGTTCTTCCGACGGGCTTCTGGTTGTCCGTTTTTGTCTCCTGGAGGACCAGGAACCCCTTTGTCCTTCCGTAATCCTCGCGATCTGTTTTTTCTTCGCATTTCTGCTTTTTCTGAAAGTATTGTGGGTCCCGGTAACCCGCTCAAAGCGGGTGTAGCCGCTTCTGACTTATTATTAGCCGGTTCTGCTTTTTCTAAATTTACTATGGGTTCCGCTAACTCGCTCTTTCCAATCGTGTCCGTTTGTCCGTTCTTTGCAAAAGGTACTGACAGATTTTCTTTATTAGTACCTGTTTTGTTGTCGCTGTTATCAAACGATGATGCTTGCCCGTCGTTTTTGGTAGGTTTAGGATTATCATTGTTTTTAGTCGTTTGTTGTTGCCCGTCTTTTTCAGTCTTTACTGACGTTTCGCTCTTTCCAGACGTTTCTTTTTGTCCGTTATTTACAGCAGGTCCTGGCGGACTGTCATTTTTACTTGTATCTGACTTTTTGCTGCTTGTATCAGGCGTTGTCGCTTGTCCAACTTTTCCACTCTTTTCTGATTGCTCGTTATTTTGAGATTGTAATTTTTGTAGCTGTTTCTTAATTTGTCCTGGTGGCCCGCCCTTTCCTTTCAGTCCTGGCGGTCCGTTCTTTCCTACTAACCCTGGCGGTCCGTTCTTTCCACCCTTCAGTCCATTCTGGACACGGCCTATTTTGCTACGTTGCGTATTGAAATTCACAGAATAAACAAATTTTGTTTTTCAATATGACTGAACCGTTATCTTTTTAGAACTACCACACTTACCCAGTTTTTGGAGAATTGCGAATATTGGCAAAAGAGCTTTCATCAGAATCCTCGGAGGAATGCGCAGCGACGTACTGGCAAACCAGTATTAAACACAAAAGCAACTAGGCATAACATAACCTTCAGATAAGAGAACTAATTACGCAGTAAGGCCATTACCCAAATCTTCATTGTTGCGTTATTTCTTTTAATTTCGATCAGGACCGTTCTTCAATAAATCTCTTCTAAAGTTAAGTGAACTGTGGCTAGGTTTGTCAGAAGCGAGCAAGTTACAGCTCTTATATACAGCGAGAATAGCACGTGTTGTTTTCCATGACCACGTGTGAACCTTGGAATCGTATTCGTCATGCATAGCGAACCTAACCTTTCAACACGCTGATCCAATGTTTTGATCCTTGGAGTCATCCAGAAGGCAGGAAAACCTAACCAGTGCGACGTATGCAGAAAAATGAGATACACGTATGAACCCAGGCACTGCAAAAGAGAGAGTTACTCAAGATTCCTGCGTCTTGACCTTGATCTGCAAACATTTCTGCGTAAAAACTTTGCTTACCTCTTGTGGTACACAAAGCAAATTTTACGATCAGACATACCAAACAGTTGATTTGCTATAATACTCTAGTATAATAATACACTTAAAGCCGTCGTTTTGACACCATTTTTATTGTGCACAGTTCAAAATTGTTTAAATCCGCTAATGCTCCAATATGCCACAGACGCCATCTAGTTGAGATAGTATCAACTCTGTAGTTGTAGCGTATTTTTCTTGATTTTTGCGGACACAACGTTAAATAGTCTTTAATTTAATTTTATAATTTTGAGTTTAAAAAGATCATGTGGACTCAAATTCACACAGATGGCAGCATTAAAAAATTAGTTTCAATTACTTTCTAAAGCTTATAACATCTTAAGCTGTATAATAAGGCATTATATCTCCCTGTCGTATTTAAGTAAATTTAATCGAGGCATCAGTTTGAGTAGAACTTGCACCGGTTGTGACAAAAGGATTTGTTTGGCCATAGGTTTTCAGTTCATCATTCCGTGTCTGCCAGAGCAGTAAGAAATAAGTCAGGGTGTTAGCAGACATCTAAATAAAGCATTAATATCCAACGAATTTGGTTTAATCACTATATACTGCTAAGAGTAGTGATTTGTTCAAGTGAAAAAATCCGCCAACAGAAAACGTCGTCAGGTATTCAAAGTTGCGAACGTTGGCTGTTAAGCGTTGCACGACCTATTGCAAAATATTGACACATTTACTTCTTAGAGTATCTCATATTTAAAGTAAGCAGTACTTCTTTCGAGTATTGCGTGCATTGTTTGACGTCAACCTCGGCAAGTTGCAGCGCAATAGATTCAGCCTGTATGTTTCAGCAATACTATTTCGGTTCGATTTGTTCGTGCTAGTAGTTGTTTTCATTTACCTGGCTTTTCAAGTAATCCGCAGCTGAGCAGATACATACGCATCTCATGCAGACATCCGCTGCCGCAAGAATAAGCCAAGGTAACAAGAAAGAAGTGTAAGAATTCATAGAGGAGATATAGAAAACGGCCACGCAAAAGGTAAGCAGAAAGCCTGTGAAGAGTATCGTGAGTGTCACGCTGAAACATTCTTGTAGTTGGCCCGCTAATTTGCAAAGCTGTAGATGACGTTGGTAAAGTTTCTCCCAGGAATCACCGTTATGTAGCTTAATGGCGTCTTTAAACAGAGAGAACTGGTATCCTAGCACAAAGGTCAGCAAAGCGATCGTGTAGCTTATAACGTAAGAATAGAGTCCGAAGTTGGAATAGCAAAACCAGAAACCCGAACGTACGTCTTTGGACCAGTCGAAAATTGGACCATTGGCTGCGACATTTCCCATGTTAATGCAGAATTGCTGAATTTAAACAGGGCAAACATTATATTAAAAATTTGCTTTCTTAATAGTTCTATGAAATGAGCTTACCACAAATAGCGCGTAAAATACCGCTAACGGTGAAGCTTTCTGTAAAATTCTTTTAAGATTAAGATCGAAAATGACGTCCTCATTCAAAGCCAGGAACAACGCTCGTATTTTCTTTAAATTCCACATCAGGCACAGTTGCAAGATGAATGTTTGCAAGAAGCAGCTATAATACGTCATGCATAGTACTGTTAGGTTCATTATCTGCTGAGTAGCTGTTGCTACGGATGTAGTACAGAAGATTAGAATAGGTAAATTAAATGCCAGATTTGCGATCAAAAGAAGAGCCATGTATAACTTCACTGTGAAGCCACAGCTCGCGTCACCTAACGGTATGCCGAGGATAAAACAAAATCCCAGCCACCAACGTAAGTTTCGTTGCAAAGTTTCGGTACGTGCTGGTACTTTGATTACGGCCGTTTTCAGAAAACCACTCACTGGTGTGAAATCGTACATAGGCTTCATTAAGCCAGCCTTTTTTTACTTCTTTATTGCAAATAACTGCCGAAACGAGAGGCAAACAGTCAACTTTATCGGACCTCCGTCCGGCTAACGTAAGGAAACAATACTGCGAAATTGAAAGACATGTATTGGTTCAGCAAACCAACCAGATCTATTAAAGAAATTGACCTTAATAACTGAAAAGGCTTTTGACAGCCTCGTTTGTGAGTAGCGTGAAATTTTAAGTGCCTCGGACACTTTCCATTTCGAAAATAGCTTGTGTGGCGTTCGATATTACCCAACAGTCAATTTCGTAGCCGCCCAGCAATGAATCCTAAGATTCATTGTTGGTAAGAATGAAATCCCCTGCACCGAGCCTGTAATAGTTAGTTCCTTTTTGACCTTCCTTTGAGTCAGTTGTGTTTCTTGAGCGTGAAATTTGATTGTTGTGAACGTAAAGTGAGAGTTAGCACAAGAAGGAGAGTGTTTTTGTGTGATTTTGTATCGGAGTTCGTTTTGGTGTTGATGTAAATTGGAAGTTACGAATAAACGGAATTTGAAAAGGAGTAGAACGTAACACTAGCTAATATCTCTAGATGCAGTAAAGCTAGTGGTGACAAACCGTAAGCCTCTCATTTGACAGCAAATATTGCCTCGAGATATGGTTGTTTTAGATGAAGCTTTATTTCTTCCTGCGCAACAGAAAACAGATTGACAAAAAAAGTAAAAAGGAATAATCAATAACATCAAAGATTGACTTTGAACTGTGGTGCCACCTACCGGAATAAGATCAGCAAATTTTGCAAGCGTGTAAGCGTTGCTTTATTTCTTTAGGTGTATTTAGCATTTCTTTGACAGTGTTAGTATAATTTTGAAGCAAGCTCACAAGAACAGGATTCCGATATTTTTATCCTTATACTTCGTAATCAGGTAGTTTTCAAGTGCGATCCATTGTCGGACTAGTTTTCAGGTTTATTCAACGCTTCTAGGTGGTAGGCTAGTCTATTTCCGAACCTCTTATTTGTCGTAGCAGTACAAAGTACGTAATCGCCGCGGCCACCATCTTGACCATTAATATAACAGATTTGCAGCAATACATTTTTACAACTTACTGTCAGAAATAGGGATTTGCTTAGTTGGCAGAACCCGCCCACGTTTAAAGACGTCAAGTGCTCTAAACTGCGCAAATTCTCAGAAAGACCATGAATAACCTTCAAGAATACGAGGGAAAATTAGCAAAAAACGCATTTAGAAAATCAAGACTTATATACATTTCTAATATTGGGTACGTTGCGGTAAACGAACTCAGCTTCTGCCACATTGAGCGCCATGGATTTTGCCTATTTACAGCAATTGACCCGAAATTACAATGCAATATGAGCATTACAAGGAGTACCTCATATCTCAGATGGTCAGCCACTGCACAGAGACCAATAATTTTGATGCAATAGTGTAAGCCAGTGATAATTGCTCGGTAAAAATTGTGACAGAACTGTTCGAAAACAAAGATTTCGGCAAAGTAGAAGCCATCAATGCATAAAACAATAAGTGTACAAGCCACGATTAGAGCCAAAGGTACATCAAGGCATTTTTGGAGCTCTCCGGCCATTTTGCAGAGTTGAATGTGTCGTTCATAAAGCTTTTCCCAATTAACCAGTTTCTCGGTCTCCATAGCGCGTCGGAGTAAAGAAAATTGAACGCCAAGCGCCAGGATTAGGAAAACTATTGTGTAAATAATGGCATCCTGAAATATAGCAAATGACTCCCAGACGATCCAAACTGAAGTAAAACACCATTGTGGCCAACCAAATATTGAGATACCACTTAAGCCTCGGAAAAGTACACAAACCACACGCTAGATGACGAGCAGATAAGATTAATAGAGCATAGCAAAAAATTGCTTCGTGGCTCAGAAATTTTCTACGCTGCTAGTTTTAAAGTACTTTTTATATTTGTTTTCTATAAATAACCCAGGAAAGTTATAATTCTACTTACTGAAAGTGTTAGAATAAGGATTGTGAGACACGTAGCTTTTTGTGCAAACCACTGAAAGTCCGCGTCAAAAATCGACAGTTGATTCATTGCTTCTATTACCGCACGAAATTCTCGCAGCTTCCATACTATTACTGCGTGAAGACCGCAGTTAATCAGGAAGTAAAACACGTGCCCCACATGGCTACTGATCTGAAGCGCAGTAGAATTCCAATTTTCCCATAAATCCTTGAAGGTTAAGCCGGTGGATATTATGAATCCAATTGCTAAGTGAGCCAATAAAAATAGTAGGGTGTATAATTTAACAGCATAAGTGCAAGTTGATGAGCCGAAAGGTAAACCCAGCACAGAACAGAACTTCATCCACCACCGTAAAGCGTCAAGCAAGTTGCGTGCTTTAGGAACCGCATTTTTTGAAACACTTGTTGACCTCGAGCACATCTCTTATTGCCGACGTTCACTTAACTCTGAACAAGAAGGGGTTGTTATTACTTTTTACCTTTGAAGAGACTTGCGCAAGAATATTTAATAACAACGGTTACCACCTTCCACACCGAAAAGTCTGGCAACCATCTCGGGGTTATCGGATAATTGATCATCCACTTTAGTTCCTTTTGACGCATTTTTGGTGGCTTGTCAACAGAGCCTATCATGAACACTGTTGTAGAGCTTGAATTAAGTATTACAATAGTTTGAATTTTTATCTATCGATCAATCACGTGCAATATCTCGCGTACTTGTTTATTTGCATAATATGTACCTTCAATTCGTTACGTACAATTTCACAAAAGTTTCCATGGAATTTCCCTGGAGTTACAGATCGGAGTTCAAGAAAATACTATATTATTCTAACCGTAATTGTGGAATATCATTCGCGAAACGAGTCGTGTTAATAACTTCAATGCTTAATTGATTGGCTGAAAGATCGTCCAGGCTTAAAATAATGAGTTTTCTTGTGCGCGAATTTTATTTCCTATGAATGACAAATATTTTTGTTAAGCGAAGGTAAATATTAGTCGAGATCAACTATGGGCTCAACTCCCCCGATCGCACTTGGCGTAATAATACGAAGTATGTAAGAACCACTGCCAGAATCTGGAGATCAAATTTTAATTTAAATTAGTTTTTTAGATCAAATTTTCTGCTAAATATTAGTTTATTCCTACGATTGTCAAGATATGGACGTACCGTTAGAAGTAGTGGTTTACCCAATTGGCAAAATCCTCCTACCGAAAAGGACGTCAAGTGCTCTAAGCTTAGAACATTACCGGAAATGCTTCGTATAATCTGTTAATACGAAATATTCATGTATCAAATGTAGATTATGTAAATTTCTGTCTACATTTTGTGTTTCTGGAGAATGACGGAATTTTCCAGCAGCGTCCGCTAAGTCCAGTGTCAGAGATTTCGCCTAGCCACCACAATGAAAGAAAATCGTCAGGAAATATGAGATTTTACAGTAATTTATCTTTACTTGGTTTCTTAGCAAATCAGCAGCAAAACAAAGGCAGATGCATCTTAGCGAAAAGGAGGCTACGTACATCAACTTCAAAAATATGAACGAGAATTCCCCTTGCACAAAATCCTCTGCTAGGTAGAAGACGGTAAAACAAATGCCACTGAGTGTACCACTTACAAGAATCGTAAGTGGTACGCTAAAAGCTGCCTGCAACTTATGGGCCAATTTGCAAAGCTGAATATGACGCTCCTGAACAGCGTCCCACTGAATTCGCGTCTCAGCATCTATTATTGCGCTTTTCAGCAAAGAAAATTGATATCCCAGCGTGGTTAAAAGCAACACAAGCGTGTATGACGAAACTTCAGAATGAATTTCCGTAGCAGACGTGAAAAATCCAGCTGTTCTATGTAGTATTCCAGTGTAAATAAAAATTGGCTGCGAAGTTAACGTGAAGCAGAGTATCATGCTTGTTTGCTAATTTTTAAAAATAAACGTGACTTTTTAATCGCTCTAGTTTTTTCCTTACTTACAATCACAGCTATCCAGATTATAATCAAGACTGTGGATCTTTGTAAAAATTTCTGCAGTTTAGTATCGATCGTAACCTGTTCATGTATAGTTTCAACGAGTCCACGGAATACCTTGAATTTCCACACAAAAAACACGTAGAGAATGCTGTCCCTGAACAAGTAGAATAAATGACCCAAGTGGCCACTTATTTGAAACGCAACCGAAATGTCATAATATTTCTTGCGGTCCATGAGTGTTGAGCCCGTTATTACAAATACCACCGAAGCTATGTTAATTAACAGGAGGATGAGAACTTGCAGCTGAACGAAAATATTGTAATTAATTTGGCTGAATGGTAAGCCTATGACAAAACAAAGATTGAACCACCAGCGCAACGAATTAAATAAATTATGTGTCGGATATTTTTCCACTTTTTCGTCCATCTTCCGTACGCAATTCATTGTAGATGTCCAACAACACTGATAGAAAGTAACTCCGTTAGTGCACTGGTATTTTAGAAGTAGCTCGCTCGTGTGCTAACTCCGGTGTAGGTCGAAGCACACCGTAAATGCAATACGGAGAGTGCGAAAACGTTTAAGAATCGTAATTTAATAGACAAGGTTTCAAGATAAACGTGTTAAGTAGGTATCAACGATCTTGAACAAGAAACTTAAAACAAGTAATAGCCAAACACATTAAATTAATGAAATTGGAACACGAAAAGGTTATCGGGTTATCCTCATGTAGTCAATTAGCTTCTTTTCCTTCAGCGTGACATTTTCATTAGCGTAAGTTGCACACATCAAGAGTATTTTTTTTAATTTACCACTTGTATTAAGCTTCGACTTTCAATTTCCGCAGAATAATTCTACACCAATTCCTGCACAAGAGCAGCTAAACCAACGAATTTTTCAAAATAGAAGAACCGTAGCTACAAAAATTCTTCCTTGATTTGTACAAACCTTCGTACAGTTGCACGAAAAATCTGACTCCGAAATTTTCACTTGGCGGAGTAGTACAAAGTATGTAAGGATTACTGCCAGCATCTAATATATACTATTATTATTATTGTTATTATTATTATTATCATTATTTACTGCCTGGCAGTAAAGAAACGGAATGACCTGGCATTTTCAGGATACAATTGCCTCTGAATTCGTAATGGGCACTTTAACGATTCTCAATTTATTGACCAGACTTCACTGTGTTTGCATTGCAGAATTAGTCTGATAGCTTTTCATCAATTTGATAGTCTGATAGCTTTAAAATACATTAAAAAGGAAGGTGCTTCATATCTTTTGTAATTTGCAGTTCATGAAAACCAATACAATGAAATAAAGGACGAACTTAAATCGCATGCATTTGTTAATTATTACAAATTGTCGTACAATTACTGCGGAATTGCTTCCGAACTTCTCACTTGTCGAAGCAGTACAAAATATGAGAGAATTACGGCCAACATCTAATATTTCGCACATTTAACGTTTGAAAACTATAAAAAATGCATCTTCACCGTAAGGATTAGCGGTTTCCCTAATCGGCAAAATCCTCCCACAGAAATGGACGTTAAGTACTGTAAACCGCGAATATTTGCAGCAAGTGCTGTCTTTACTGCCGTTGAGTTTGTTGGCGCCTAAATATTGAGTTAGAAAAATGTCACGATTTGTACGCTGTAATGTAACACAAAGACTCATACGCTATTAATATCTGATAAATAGAGGTGTTTGAAGTCAGCTTCTGCCATACTTAGCTTCAAAGAACTCGCCTTCGTTGAAAATCGGGAACAATCTTATAATATATGTATAACGCGTATTGACAGACATACTTGGTCTCTTAAGTAATCCGCAGCCACGCAAGGGCCGATACATCTGATTGAACGCATGACCATTATAGTAACTATTCTATAAAAGCTAGCCGAGAAGTTTTGCGCGACAACGTGCTCCGCCAAAAAGAAGAAATTCAGACATATCCGCAAGAGCGTACAGCTCATTATAATTGTCAGCGTCGTATTGAAGCATTTCTGTACGTTTGCAGCCAACCTGCAAAGCTTTAAGTGACGAGCGTAGAGCTCTTTCCAGTTCACCTGATTCTCAGTTTCTATTGTAGTCTTTAGCAAAGAAAACTGGTATCCCAGCGCAGTGATGACGAGCGAAATCGTATGTGACATGATCTCTGGGTAAATTTCGATAACAATCCATAAAGTCCAAAGTAGACTAAAGGTTATTTCGGACAAACTTGTTCCACGTTTTTTCGAGAACGCGGCGAATACTGCGCAAGTTGATAGCTAATCGTTTATCATTGGTCTCAATTAGTGTATCTTTATTATTTATATTAAAATTACCGTAATGACCATGTAGATAAGAAGCACACAAGTAGCTATTTGCAGCCTTTTCTTGAATTTTCTGTCGACAACCAGTTGCTGATTCAAGGCTTGGAATAAGTTTTGGAACATTTCCAACTTGCAGGTAATAATCATATGGAGAACGCTGTTGGAAATAAATAGTGCCAAATTGATTAAATGGTTGCTGATTTGATACGCCATTGAATCCCCCTGGTGTTCAATTCCTACTATCGTGAAGCCCACTACAGTGAATAGCCCGATAACAATGTTGACTACTGGAAGTATTTTAACGTAAAAATGAACGAATGCATTGTAGCTGAGTTTGTGAAACGGAAAGCCTAACAGGAAACAACACCTGGTCCACCATCGTAATGCGAGAAAAAAGTTTCCCGGTAAAATTTTCGTCAACTGTGAACTACTTTCAAGCGAATCCACCATTTGTTCCAGCTTTTCACTAATCGTGATCGAGTGACTTCACTTCACGGAGTAGTCAACTCAATAGTGTCAAAGCGCTTTGAGTGATGCAGCATAACAACGCATGTGCAAACGTTAGGACAATTGTGCACTTAAGGTTTCGAAATATTCTTATGTTATGACAATAAGAAAAAGTGCCGTGGAACCAGGATCCTAGAGTGATTCGTGGAACCAGGATTCTAGAGTGATTCGTGGAACCAAGTTCACGAGGGCGCCATTTTCATGGCAAGCAATTTTTGCTCTAATGCCGTTTATCCTTGATTTGCTATTTGTGGATTTTTTTTTTTGCACGCTAAGCTTTCGGTTGTTACTAGGTAGGAACTAGGCCTAGTGCCTCAATAGCTTAGTATTGGGTAATAATTTGATTTGTATAAGAACAACTAAAAGCAATTTATTAGTAATTTACGGGATTTAAAATAGCGTCGAATTAAATTGGTTATTATGTCACTGTCTTAAATAAGAATCCGTTCTTTTGTTACTTGGATTGACTGAGTGCAATTCTCAAACCCCGGCTTAAGCTCTTGTATAAAAAGGACGAATGCCCCAGGCTTTAAGGAGGCACTGAACTTTTAAAAAATAAGGGTATCTCAGCAGGCTCCTCGGGCTTTTTGCTGCATGGGGATGACGCTGCAGAAGACCACCGCTATCATCTTCCCACTAACTTACTGCTCAAATGACCTTCATACCTAGATTCACGGTTCGTTCCTGCTTACACTTTCAACGGACAGGGAAGTTTTCTAGCCATTTTCGCTCCCGTCTACGACGGGTAAGTAACGCTTAAGACTGTGATCCGCTCTACCACAAGTATTAAACGATTTTAACAATTGCTACTTAACTTCAGCTCGTGCGGAACACTATTAAGGTAAGTAGATATTTGTTTTGTGAGTATTGAATTTCTTTGTAAATTAGCGAAATTTCTATAGATGTTGAGCATTCGGTGGTTTTCCTGGTTAACGGTGTGCCTTTTGTTCTCCTATGCGGAATGGGTACAAAGTGCCAACATTCTAGTCTTACTAGCCTTTGCTTCCAAAAGCCACAAAGCCGTCTTCGTACCGCTGATCAACGAATTAGCCAAACGTGGACACGAATTAACAATCATCAGTCCACATCATCCTTCTAGCGAAGCCTCGAAAAACAATGGAATGCGCGAAATCGTTCCTACTAAAGCTGTCGAATTCTTCAAACAAGTGAAAATGCCTTTTAGCGCCAAACGACCCACGGTTCCGCAGTTCTGGAGCAAAGTTTTTCCGATGATCACTAGCATTTGCGAAATTACGTACCAAGATCCTCAATTCCAAGCCTTTTTGCAAGACAAAAGCAAAACGTACGATCTCGCTATTGTCGACGCGCTTTTCAACGAATGCATGCTCCCGTTGGTACACCATTTTCAAGTACCGTTTATTTATCTAAGTACCAGCGCACCTCCAACATGGGTATTGGATGCTATCGGAGCTCCTAACGCTGCAACTTACGTACCCGAGTTCCAGGGAGCGTACACAAACAAAATGAGTTTCCTTGAGCGTTTTGATAACGTTTGGCAAACACTGCTTAACGTATATTACCGTAAATTTGTCCTGATGCCTCAATGGAACATGTTTGCTCGAAAGTTCTTGCCCAATACGCCCGATCTCCGTGACATCGATTATAATGCTAGTTTCCTGTTAACCAACACGCACCCAGTCATAACGTACCAATTTCCGTCAAATCCAGCCATTGCTGAAGTGGGAGCTATGCACTGCAAACCCGCTAAACCTCTACCACAAGTAACACAAATTATTTGATATAAATTAAATATTATTATTATAAGTAAATTATAAATTTTATTAAATGCAAATAGCTGTCGGATTCAATTTGATATTTAAGGGCCTTAATAGAAGAATAAGTTGTTAACATTTTCGGCAGATTGTGCTGAAAATTTGGAATAATTCACAAAATCTTTCTGATAGTAATGTAGGTGTTGTTGTCCTATAAACAAATGTCGGGCAATTATTTCTAAGAATCGCGTTTTAATTTTTTTCTTCTGTCTCATTTGACTTCTTACGGGCGAACAACACGGTAGTATTTTCAGGAATTTTTTTTTTTTTTTTTTTTGAAACTATATTCGCGATTTTAAAACTTCTTGCATTAAAATTCACGTTAATAAATGGTACTTTATAAGTAGAAGCCAATCTTTGGTACTGTCGTACGTAAAATGTTAAAATTTGCATTTCTGAAAAAAAAAAACTTTTCTTTAAAAAGCACTTTGCGTGTATCAACCAGATTAACATTACCATCAGGAACAATTGGTGATATCTACTGCACAATCGCGTAAATATGCGTAAAGCGCGTAAATATTTCATTGTACATACGCTTAAAATTTGAATAGGTTAAAACTCAAGCTTGATTGTTTTACATTTAACTTTTAATTCCGTATCTCAAAATCACGAATTACTACTTCTTCAGGATCTGGAAAATTTCGTGAACGGAGCTGGGGACCATGGTTTCATAATTATCAGTTTTGGATCCGTGTTACGAGGAGTAGATATCCCATTACATGTCAGACACATGTTTGTCAAGGCATTCAGTCGTCTACCCCAAAGAGTTCTATGGAAATGGGAAACAGATGAAAAAATCGAAGGTTTGAGCGACAACGTACGCTTGGTTCAATGGCTGCCACAACAAGATCTGCTAGGTAAGACTGAAATTCTAATGATTTTTTACCAAAAGTTTTCTTATTTTTATGTATTTTACTATTTGTTAATATTTTTTATAGGTCACGAGAAAATAAAAGCATTTATTACACACGGTGGTTTACTTAGCACGCAAGAAAGTGTATACCATGGTTGTCCTTTGATTGGTTTACCCGTCTTCGGTGACCAAATTGTTAATCTTGGTAAAAAAAAATATAAATTAAAAAAAACCGTTTTAATATACGCTTTTTCTTATATTTAGCTAAAGGTGCTAAAGATGGCTATGCCATTCACTTGTCCTGGGATAATGTAACTGAAGACATAATTTTTGATGCGATTCAAACCGTTGTTAAAGATCCCTCGTAAGTACTTAATTATAACTACTTACAAACGAATTACTGTCCTGTACGAGCACCGTTTTAATTCATTTTCCGTCTAGTTATTCTACAAAAGTAAAACGTCTCTCCAAATTCCTAAAAGACCAGCCCGAAACTCCCGTCCAACGCGCTGTTTACTGGGTTGAATATGTAATTCGACACCAAGGTGCTGAACATCTTCGTTCTCCTGCACGAGACCTCACAGTCTTCCAGATTTATATGATTGATATCATCTTATTTATTACTTTTGTCGCCCATGTCCTCATCATTACACTTGTTTGGGTTTTTCGATCCCTAAAGAGGTTTTGTACCAACACTGTCATGCAACGCAAACCTGCCAAAAAATCGAAAACGCAGTAAAATACGTTCGTCCTAAATATAAGAAATTCTCGACGCTTAAATCACTTTTGATTTAAAGAATATTTTCTTGTAAAAAGGTGGTACCCTCGCCAGTTCAGCTTTGACATAGAGTAGTTCGCAGTTCCTAGGAAACTTCTCCAACGCTTTCTCAACAACTTCAAGGACTTCAGTGTACTTTTTCAGGTTAATGTGCACATCAGCAAAGAACTCGTGAAAGTATACGATTTTAGGGTACTTGTCGACGCATTTCTCGAGAAACAAGATATTTTCTTCATGAGATGCTGTACTAAAGTGAACGTAGCACACGCGAGCGTATTTATCCTCCTCACACTTCTCTATTTTTAGCACTACTAACTAATTGATGAAATCCTCCTCCCCTCAGGCCATGCCAGACTCCAAAGTAAAGGTGTTGTGGGGCCCCTCATCGAAAGGCAAATTTGTGACATGGGGTGAAGAAGTGACTTTTGTTCTACGTGAGTTTTGTTTTGTTCCACCAACCTACTACTACTACTATTATTATCATTATATAATTATTTTAATACTTATTATTTTTAATATTATTATTATTTATTATAATTACTACTATCACTACTACTATCATTATAAACAATATTTTTGTTACACTTATTATTATTAGTATTATTATAATTATTGTTATTATTATTATTACTATTTTTATTGTTATATATTAGTATAACTATTATTACTACCATTACTATCTACTTATTACTATCATTATAAATATTATTATTATATTTATTATTATAATGCCTCCGTACACACTGAAAGTCAATAATGAATTCAAGAAAACTGAAGACATCAATGGTACTTGGAGCAAAGCTTCGATTCATGAAGACGTCGTCGAAGCTTTTGACTAAGTTGTTAAACAAAGGCTGATAATTCACACTCTATTCTCTTTTAGCGAGCGGGTTTGTTGGTCATTTCCAACTTCAAACTTGAAACGCGTCCTTGCTATTATTATTTTACGGAGCATGAGCCCACCGTTCTTCATGGCATTCCTGGCGATAAGCCACCACCGATTCCGGACTTCGAGAGTCCTGCTCCAGCGCCAGAAACTGAAGTCACATCTACTGAAGACCCTGCACAAGCAATTCCCGCGGTAGAAGAACACGTCTACTTCCCTGAGACTTTGCTCTGGGATTTGCGTACTGTCGAGTAAGTTGTGATTCCCGTTAAATTCAACAAAAAAACTACTCGTAATTTGCGCGTAAAGTAACTTCAGATTTGTAGCGTTTAGTGAGAGTGGAAGCTTCACCGTCGAAGAAAAGTTACCGAACAAGGCCACTTCGTGGGTAGGACGAGCCTTTTGCATATCGAATGCACATGACGTCATACCAGAATACAACCGGATTCGGAATGTCCACGGAAGCTAAGATCACTGCCCCTGCGAAGCAATAAAGACACGAATTGTCCTTCAGTTTTGCGAATTTTTCTGTGAGGTTCCTTAACATCCACTTGGCAACTGTATCTTAATCTTTTCGTCCTCATGGAAAATTGTTGAAAAATAAATATAAGGCATTCTCGTAAAGCATTTAAGTTTATTTGCACGCAGACCAAAGCCAAGTCTTATAGAAATGTCTGAAACTTTTTATGTGTGGTATAGCACGTAATAATTGCAAAAACTAGCAAGAGAATAGCTTCTCTCGCTGATGTTACCTAATTCGTTGTTATGAGTCCTTGTGGAAGCTACATGAGGTACGAAAGCAAGTTTCGACTCTTGTCTGTCACCAGTGTGACATTTGACCGGTGGACCGCTATTCGCTTCTGGGAAATGATACTGTAGCCGAGAGATAGGCTTTAAGCGTAGTCCTATGCATCTCAGCCAAATCCGAGAAAGTTTCATGAAATCAACCGGTGGTAGCAAGTTTATTTTGAAAAACTTGGCCTCTTGGCGTAAAAAACGAAGCCAGGTTAATTTTTTTGTCACTGCTGTAATCTGATTCCACTGTTGCAACACGTGTAGCCGCAACGTTAACTCTTGTATAAATGATGCATCACGAACCTGTTAAACCGCAGTTCGAGAAGTTGGGTGAACAGAAAATGTTTACATATCGACTACCGTGGTTTGCGGGCCTTTTGCTAATCCCTTTGTTCCTGAACATCGGTTTGAGCACGGCGGACAATGTCTCCAAGTAAGCACAGAAAGTTTAAGACTTATTTTTTTTTTTTTTTTTTTTTTTTTTTTTTACCGCATTGCTTAACTGTTATACGTTTGTAGGGGTTTCCTCGTAACAGGTCCGAAGCAAGTACTCCCCGGCAGTGTAGAAACGTACTGCTTGCATTTAAAAGGCATTCAAAGCGCAGGAACAGTTCACTTTAGCATTGCCCGTGACAAGTTCAGGCTCTATTACGGAAGCTATCCCGTGCACCGAATCGACCCGAGTGAGTGAACATGAGATTATGAAACCAGAATACGTAGTAATTCTCTCTGTTTCGTCTGCAGAAATAAATGACTACAACAAATGCATTCCCATCGCTCTGAACATATACGCTAAACTCACAAGCGGTAAGTACGAAGCTGTATTCCTTATAAGGTGGGACGACGCTAGCGAAACCTTGGCGACCTATACTAGGAAAGAAATCGTTGTAAGTTCCGTACCCCGGAACTTGCTCCTGATTCAAACCGATAAACAGTGGTACACTCCCGGCCAATTAGTGCGCTTCCGCACCTTAGCACTGACCCATGTACTCAAGCCGGTTCTAACACCAGTAAGTACCAAGATAAATGTAAAATATAATTTTTCTTTTTCGCATTAATGCGTGTAAATTAATACATGAACTAAAATTAATGTACAATTAAAAGTAGATAAACACATGAAAAAGTAAAAAAATAAAAATAATTATCATCTTTTGTGTATTAGCCAAAGAAAGTTTGGGTAACGGACCCCAAAGAACAAGTCGTGTTCGAATGGACCAATATCACTACTAACTTGGGTTTGATACAACTGGAATTGCAATTGTCCCCGGAAGCGACTCAGGTTTAGTATCCCAAAGAATTTCTAAAATTTGCTGGAGACCCAAAGTGTTCTAATATTCGCTCGGAAACGCTTAGGGAGTTTGGAAGATTCACGTAGAAACCGACATCAGGCTAACTCAAACTAAAGAGTTTGAAGTGAAAAATTTCGTTCTCCCCACCTATGAAGTAAAGATCGACGCCCCTAAAAACGTCGTGGGCCATGAAGAAACTTTCGACTTAAGTGTTTGTGCTAAGTAGGTTTTCTTTCCTTTGTATCGTCAATTGTTGTAGCGTTTTCATTACGTGCTGATCAATTCTACCATATTTCAAGTTTCGCTTTACTAACTTCTTCAATCATTAGATCCATAGCTGGTGAACCAGTTCAAGGTACCGTTGACGTAGTAGGAAAACTTCAACCACGAAGGGCTTGGTTTGGCCCAATCACTTCAGATGCTGATGTAGAGCCAGTGACCCTCGCTGGGCAACTCCAAGACGGTTGTCTCCACCTGCCCTTCCCATTGTCGCGTTTGGCTCCTGAGGGTGAACTCTGGAGCAGTATCGAGGTTCGGATAACAGTTTTTGTATTAATCGTTTTCGCACACTCATAACTATGTGTACAAATTTAGATTTTGCTCACAATCGCGTCTTTTTAATTTTTGAGCAGATTACTGGACACGTTACCCAAGCCGGCACCGAAGAGAAACGAAACGCAAGCATTACAGTGTCCGTAGCACCAAAAGGAGATTCCGGCGTTTCTTTTGGAATTTCCTCGGAGAACTCTTTTCAAATTGGGTTACCCTACGTTGGCCAAGTATGAAGAATAATCTATAACAAACAGAATGAATACCACTATACAGATATCTAATGAGAACACAAAAATGATAAGATTATCAACTGGCATGTATGTGGTATATTATATGGCATACAGTTTAATAATATATTTAAAATATAATCATATTTTTAAAATATTTAATCTAAATTTGTTTGAACAAATCCTCAGAATTTGGTTTTATTGAAGTTACAACATCGTTTTCTAGGGACGCGTAGTTAAATCTGAGGAGGCGCTTGCTAACGCCGAGGTACATATTTGCGTCCAGGAAGGTATTCCCATTGTAGGCCACGCGACCCGTACTCAAGTTTACAATATTCGGGCCATTGTTTGTCACGATACTTTAACTGATGAGAAAGGCACATTTAAGTATTCTGTTGTGCCTCGGAATCCAGACACCGTTCTACTTACTTTCCAGGTAATTTAATTTGGCATTCTTCAAGAATTAAGAATATTTATAAGTAAAAATCTCGTTAAAGTCTCCTGAAGGGAAGGCGAAAGCTGTTTGTAATAATGTTTTTATTCGGAAGGTCTTTATATAGGACTATTTTGTAGTATATTTGCATAATTGGGTTTATTTAACCCGAATATTACAGCCGACAATTCGTTATAAAAGTTTTTTTTGTAACGAAATTCTGCGCTGCAAGTGTTTGAGAATGGTCTCATTGTAGTTGCATTTGGTTAATGTTATACTCCTCTCAACTTTACAACAGTTTACGTATATCGACAAGGAAACAAATACAAAGTCGACTCAGTGGACAACCGTCAAAGCAACGCATTCTCTGTCCGGCAGTTTCGCTACCATTATTTCAGCTACAGAGCAGCCAGTGTCCTGCGACAGCAAACTGGCTTTGAAAGTCTATTTTAATAACGTAAAAGCTGGCGAAAAGCTCGATTTACACTACATTGTGACCGGTCGCGGTGACGTACTGGAGCACGGTGCCAAATCCGCGGTCGAAGTACAGACTTTTGATCAGGAATTACATGGAATCATCAATCTTCCCAAGAAATCTTTCGACGAAGAAATCTTCAACCTCAAGTACTATTTCTAGTTTTCGCATTTTCGTGGTTATAGCTACTTTATTCAACTTCCTTTAAAAAATAATGCATTTATCTGTTTATTTATCTTGTTTATTTATTTTATTTTTTATGTATTCGTATTTTTTTTATTTTTCATGGTTACATTTTTCGTTAGATTAGTTTTTGTTTCTTATCGTTAACTTGGTATGACGGTTTTGTTGGGAAATTCAAGGTCTCCTGTCAAATTAAACGGCATCGAGCTGGAGATCCAAGTGACGCCATCGTTTTACCCCAAAGCGTCCATCTTGGTTTACTACGTGCGCGAGGACGGCGAAGTAGTGGCAGCCCAGACCGAGATTAAGGTCAAGGAGTGCTTCCCGAACCCCGTAGCTCTACAATGGAGCCCCGACCTTGCAGCCCCCGGGGCGGCGGCTAAGCTGAATGTCCAAAGTACTCCCGGATCGCTTTGTGGATTGAGCGTGGTGGATCAGAGCGTCACGTTGGTCAAACCGAATAGTCAACTAACAGAGAAGAGTTTGTTTGAACAAATGGATGCTTTCGTCATTGAACCCTTTTTCAACCCAACCCAACACACCATCGATTATAATTACTGCGGGAAAGGTACGTTAATTTTTTAATACTTGATGTTTAAGCACATTTGCTGAAATCCTTCATTAACACCTGAGACATCCCTGAAATGGAAATCATTGATGAAATTTTTATTTAAATTAATATTACTTTTGAAAAAAAAAAAACATAAAGTCAACCCCGAAGTTACGAAGGCGACGAACATCACTGGAAACCCCGAAGGTACTTGGGGTAGCTCTTCAGTTCACGAGGATGTCATCCAAGCTTTCGACGTAAATTGATAACTTTAAGCTGAAAAGAAATTCTCAAGAATATTTCTTAGCGAGCTGGTTTGATGGTGATATCCAACCTGAAGCTTGAAACGCGTCCTTGCTATTCTCACTTCACGGAGCTCGAGTCCAGAGTACAATACGGCGTTCCTCTCCGTCGAAACTTGGGGACTGAAGCGGGGGAAACCGAAGTCGCAGGTAACGAAGAAACTGAACCGGCAACTCCTTTGCTAGAGGAGCACGTCTACTTTCCCGAGACTTTGCTCTGGGATTTGCGCACTGTCGAGTAAGCTGTGATTTTCGTTTAATTCAGCAGGAATATTACTCGTCATTTTTTCGTTAAGTAACTTTGAATTTCCCGTTTTAGTGAGAATGGAAGCTTGACCATCGAAGAAAAGTTGCCGAAAAAAGCCACTGCTTGGGTAGGGCGAGCTTTGTGTATATCCGAGACAACTGGATTCGGATTGTCCGCGGAAGCTAAGATTACTGCTGCTTGAAATGCACCGAAGAATGGCACGCGGATTTCTTAGTTCTGTTTAGCAAGATTTTGTGTGATGCGATTGTTTCTGTTAAGCAGTTTTATTACAATCCGTCATGTTCGAAAGGAAAAGCTCCGATAATAAAAATCATCCTTTTTCCTTTAACTTTTGAAATACATCCAGTTTCAACAAATATTATTTCCATTTTCTTCCGTCGAAAAAACGCTTGGGAAACTGTACGGAAACGTTACTTTTGATTTCCAAAAGGTCATCGATTTCAGAAGGTTATTCTGCTGATTTTGCTGTATACACAAAAAAACTTGTAAGCCCAATTTCCGGAAACTTAACTGAGGCGAGCCAACGAAAACACTAAGACCCATTGCTTACAGAAGAAACAAACTTACAAACAAACAAGAGACACAAACTTAATTCTTATTTAATTGCATTGTATTTTTTACACGTAAAATGTACACCTTTCTGATGAAACTCTCCCCGTGTGAATTTCTTCGTATTAGGAATGTGTCTAATTTTTTCCATTTCCCAAAACGCTCGTAGATCATAAGTCATGATTAGTGTACGGATTGTCCGACGTGCCAATTGTCCCGTTCCTCTACTTTTACAGTGAGACGAAATTTCGCCTGTTGAAAACTAACTTTTAGATTCCTGTGGCGATTTACAAGTGGTACTTGCGTTAATCACGTCGGGCATATGTTACGTGACATTTACAGAGACATCTATCATGCGATAGCACAAACACACACAAGCAAATAAGAAAGAAAGAAATTAACCGTACATGCTGCTTCGTTATGACAAAACAACTGAGCTTGATTTCGGTGCTACCTGTCATTACGTGTTAACAAGTCCAAATAACGTTTTCCTGTTCCTTGCGTTCAAGTCAGTGCTGCATTGGTAATAAGAAGTTATGCTGAACGGAGGTCCCAATGCCTCCACACAGTAAGAAAAAGAGAAGAGTCCGAGATTTTATCAGTTGTCGATGTGACATTTTGTCGCTGTATCGCCTCTATACTCTTGTGTATCACCCCGCTTTCCTGGCAAATTGTGCTGCAGGCTGCCAAACGTAGCCTATGTACGTTTTTATAGTCGCACTCAGTTTAAAGTTCTGAAATCCTTGTGGTATGATGTTGAAACGGAGTTATCTAAGACGTTTTTTTTTTTGGTTTGTCATCAACCTCACGTCGATAGAAAAAGAGACAGATTCAACGCTTATCTCTTACGCAGATCTGACATTTGACTGTTGCATCTCATGGCGTTTCTAGGAAATCCTGCTGTAACCAAGGCCTAATCCACAAGCTTAGCCTACTGAACATGTGTTTTAGCCGGGTCTGGAAATTTACGTTACGCCGCAGCTTGCATATAAGCAACTTTTATCTCAAATTCTTGGTATTTGACCTTAAAGAACTAACCCGGTTTTATACTCTAAATTGTTGCTCAAAACTGCAGCCGTACGCGCTGAAACTATGGGAGCTTCCCTATAAGAGCCTCGCTGCGTAACTGTTAGACCGTAGTTCGAAAAGTCGCGCGAACTGAACATGCTGACCGATCGAGTAGGGTGGGTCGCGGGTTGCCTAGTTCCTTTGTTCCTCAGCGATGGCTTGAGCGCGGCTGACAATGATGCAAAGTAAGCGCAAACTGTCGCAAAACCAAGCGTAAAATATGCTTATATTAAATGTAACTCTTCTGTATCGTATTACGCTAATACTGTTTGTAGGGGTTTCCTCATAACCGGGCCAAAGCAAGTACTCGCCGGCAGTGTAGAAACGTACAGCTTGCATTTAAAAGGTGTTCAAAGCGCCGGGAAAGTATTCTTCCGAATTGCCCATAACAAGTTCAAAATTTACGTCGGATATCCTGGCACTACCCGAATAGATCCAAGTAAGTTAACGGAGTTTATATAACCATAATACGAAATAATTCTCATGGGTTCGTCTGCAGAAATAAATGACTACAACAAGTGTATTCCCATCGCTCTGGAAATTCCCGCTGACCTCACAAGCGGTTCGTACGAAGCTGTATTCCAAATAATTTATGGAAAAAATACACATATTTGTAAACTGCACAGTGATTTTAGATGTGATTGGCTAATTTTCTTTAACCATTTTTAAATTACAGCGAAATCAACCCAGAAGGACGATGCAGTACAGCGTTTGTGTGGCAGCTGAAATGTTTGTTGCTGTCGTCGCGGTTAAATCAACCGAAGATTGAAGATGAAGGTTTCCCAACAGCGGCTACGCCTTTGGTACGGTTCTCAGCTATGGCCGCGCCGTGTTGGGACGCAGAGGCATGTGGCGATTCGGGAAATAAATCGGCTCTAGTCACACCAATGAAAGGTTGAGGAAGAAAGGTTTAGACCCGAAAGCGCCATCTCAGATATCAATCTGTTTGGCGAGCCTCCCTAAGGTCTTTCGTACATGTTTTATTTCATTTTATACAAGTATAGGAAAGTAAACCATTATTAACTATTTTGATCACTTGTACAATTAAAATGTGCCCAAAGTCGGTTGGTGGAGCTATTGACAAAGCACCAGTGCTCCAGTTTTACGCTGTTTATTCTGCATTTTGTACGACGCCGCTGAGCAATATGCCTGCCACATTCACCATGTTTCTTGCAGTCGGATTTCGTTTTTATGAGGTTTTATGCTGTTCTTAAAGACTTTAGCGAAAATGATGACGTCAAGTGTTTTGATGTATAAATTATAACGTTACAGTTCGATTTCACCATAGTTTTTTAGCCGGTAGCTGCACGTGTGGCAGGCAATCAACGCATATTTAAGGTCATTCAAAACGAAACGCCCGTTACATCTTTTCAAATCTTCGTCGGTTTTGTACCAACAATACCAAGCAACGCAAACGTGCCAAAAAATCGAAAACTCAGTAAAATACGGTCGTCATAAACATAAGAAAATTCTCAAAGTTTTGAGAATTTTTTAAATCACTTTTGATTTAAAGAATATTTTCTTGTAAAAGGGTGGTACCCAAAATCTTTATACCAACCTTAGAACTAATACATTACAAGATACAGTACTGTTACGGAAACATAAGTGATTGGAAAGAAAAATCGGGGAATTACGCATTGCAAAATCGAGATTGGTAGGTTTCAAACAACACGTTAACTAAGACACGAGTATTTTATAAATAACCAAAAATGTGTTCAAACGTAGAACGAAAGTGATTATTCAATATGGGTCAGATAGTGTACTTGTAATAAAGCAACACGTTTTGACATGGGGTAACTTTAGTCTAAAGAATTCTACCGTGCCACATAGGGTACATACACGAAGTCAAAACCGTAACCATTTCTACTTAAATCTAACCAAATTGCCGTTCGACGCGAGCTGCTGAAACCAATAACACAAACAGAAGAAAGAAAGATAGGCGACCTATAGCTCAAGAAGCCTAAAAGCTAGCGATGACTTCGCATATTTTGGGAGTCGTGCTTCTTATATTAGGCGGACCCAATTCCAAACGTGCTTATTATCATGATTTTCTTTCAGACGGTCTCTGATATGCACAACAAACGGTTCTCAGTATTGAAAGTGTTTGTTTTCTGTGTTTCATAAGTAAAATTTGAACCGTTCTGTTGAAATATCACTTCATAAAAGTAAGTAAAGCAAAAATAACAGGAAAAGAAACTTAAATATTTCTCCTAAGATGCGATACATTACGTTGCTGCCTTTGGCTGCCTTTTTTTCTACATTACATTTAACCCAAGGAGCTAACATCTTAGCTCTGATGGCCTTCGGCTCCAGGAGCCACAAAAACGTATTTATACCTATAGTGCAAGAATTAGGTAAACGTGGCCACGAAGTGACTTTTGTTAACCCACACGGAGGACACGGAGCTTTGAAAGATGGAGTAAGAGAATTGGTACCCGCCAAAGCGGTTGATTTCATTAAGAACCACCCTTCACCACCGTTCAATGCAGGACATCAAAGTGCCATCGAATTCTGGAACAAGGTGAAATTTATGACCACAGTACCGTGTAACATAACGTACAACGACCCCGAATTCATCAAACTCCTAGCGGATAAAAACAAAAAATACGACTTAGTTATCATAGATGCGCTGTTTAACGAATGCATGCTGCCACTAGCTCATCACTTCCAGGCTCCTTTAATCTATCTCAGCCCTTGTTTGCCAGCTCCCTGGACTTTGGAGTCGATCGGGGCACCGAGCGCGTTTAGCTACGTACCCGGATTGCTGGGCACGTACACAAGCAGCATGAATTTCTGGGAGCGTTTAAACAACTTAGGGGATTCTCTGTTGCATATTTATTACCGCAAGTATGTCCTGATGCCTTACTGGAACGATTTTGTACGCAAATTCTTGCCAAATACGCCAGATATTCGCGAAATCGAAAACAATGTCACTTTTGTCCTCGCTAATACGCATCCAAGCATCACGTACCAGTTTCCTTCCAACCCGTCCATGGTTGAAGTAGGAGCCATGCATTGCAAGCCTCCTAAGCCGTTACCCCAAGTAAAAGCTGTTTAAATGTCAATATTGCGTGACTAATTATTTTCGAAGGATTTGGAAGATTTTATTACCGGTTCCGGTGAACATGGTTTCATTATCATAAGTTTCGGTTCCGTGTTACGCGGAGTGGACATACCAGCACATGCACGGGATATGTTTGTTAAGGCGTTTAGCCGTATACCCCAAAGAGTGATCTGGAAATGGGAAACTGATCAGAAAATTGAGGGGCTGAGCGACAACGTACGATTGGTGAAATGGCTTCCACAGCAAGATCTTCTCGGTTAGTCAAAAATGCATAAATTAATTTTAAATTAATGAGTAAGTAATCGTTTCTAATAAATTTATTATATCATTTTTAATATATGTATGATAACTTATTACAATATATTTACATTAACTTATTTCACTATATTTAATTTAATTAATTAATTTAATACGTAGATTGATATTAATTAAATTATTTAAAAATTCATAAAATAACTTTAAAAATTATTGATAATTTAAACATTAACAATTGGCAGGTCACGAGAAAATCAGAGCATTTATTACCCACGGTGGGTTACTCAGTACACAAGAAAGTGTGTACCATGGATGTCCGTTAATTGGATTGCCAGTGTTCGGAGACCAAGCGTTGAACTTAGGTAAACATAAATGAATCAAAAATTAAAAACCAAACGGAACTCAATGATGAAATTTCACAGTCTGATTATACATAATAATTTCTATATTACTATACAGTGAAAGCTGCAAAAGACGGCTACGCCGTTCATTTGACATGGAATAATCTAAGTGAAGAACGAATCTATGACGCAATCCAGAAAGTCGTTAACGATTCTTCGTAAGTTATCGTGAGTACCGAAATCAAACTTTAATGCGATCTGTTTTGTGCAGTTACTCTGCAAAGGTAAAAAGACTATCCAAGTTCTTGAAGGATCAGCCAGAGAGTCCACTTCAAAGAGCCATTTACTGGATCGAGTATGTGATTCGTCACCAAGGAGCTGAACATTTGCGATCACCAGCCCGGGATCTTAGCATGATCCAGGTTTATATGGTTGATATTATCTTTGTTGTTTTAACTTCCGTTCAAGCGCTGACCATCTTGGTGGTCTTTTTCCTCTGGATTGTTTACAAAAGATTTTATTCTCAACGCGCGGGCAAAACGAAGGTGAAATCGCAATAAGAATCCTTCGTCGCGGAGCATATGATAAATGAAAGGAAGCTGGCACATTTTGTAGTGGTAATAAAAGCTTCCGCACTTACCTTGTAGTAGTTTTGGAGATATTTTTGAAAATGACTGGATTCGATTGAGAGGTTACGAAGGTCAGTTAACAAAGAAAATACATTGCCTGCCACGAAATAAAACAATAATTTTAAATCATACTTGTACACTAATATAATTTGGCTTAAATAAAGCTTCGATAAGGAAGATTTCAGTCTAAGTATCAATTTATTGTAATTTTTGCGTGAGAAACAGTCCTCCAAAACACTGACGTTTCAATACTTCAATTCAAGCTTCATGGAGGCGCTGTCGTCGCGACAGCGCCTAAATGAAGCTTGAATTGAAATGCCATGGGAATGAACATAGCAGGGGAGGTCGAAGTATTGAAATGTCTTCGATAATTCGACTAATACTGTAAAAGGTGTTAGTATTTTAATGTATTATGAAGTTAATTGTGAATCAAATGTACATACGAAGCTGGCATCTAAAAATGATGAATAATTTGTGGGGAAAACTATGAAACGGTATCTGCGTTTCCAGGCACAGTTTAAGTTTAAAACAAAGCAAAAGAAGATTCGTGAAAAAGCGTGAGGTACTATCAATCAATAAAACACATGATACTATTATTAAATTTTCCTTCCATTTATTGCATGTGTTCTTTCAAGCTTGTTGAGATTTTTAGGCTCGGTAAGCTATTTGTATCACAGATTTCCGTTAACGAGTTTGTCCGTCAATGAAGTAGGGATGCCAACTAGTTTTCCAACCCATTTGATTATGTAGTACGCCGGGATTTTAATAACGAAGAATATCGGAATTTTAAGCGCCGTAGCAATGCATTGTTTTATGACATCCGACTTGATTTCAGCCCACGACTTGACCTTAAGACTAAACAACATTCATGAATTTCGTACAACATTTAACTGTTTACTCGATACCTGTTGGAGTCGTGTTCAGGATCCGATGAACGATGTCTGCGTCTTCTGTGTCGAACAAGTTTCTGTTTCCGTGTGAAACTCTTTTTACATAAAGAACACTTGTAGCGTCGCATCGTACTCCTAATGCAACAATAATATTTGAAAGTAACCAAAACACATTTAAGAACATGACACTACAGTACTTCGTTATTTGTGATGTTTGTCCCTAAACGCCTTTCAACTTCTTTTCGTAAACCAAAACAGAAATAAGAACATGACACTGCTGCACTATGTCACACGCGATGTTTAGCCGTAAACATCTTTCGGTTACAATGAATTTCTCCGTTGTGAAGGCAAACCGGTACCATTAGCGTAGTTGATACCGTAACAATGAATGTAATTTAGCTTAGATTTGAGTTCACTGTTGACTGTGAACGTAGCCTAACCTAACGCATTATGAGGTTAGTCACTTTAAATTCTGTAATTCATTAATGTCACAATTACCTCCTTTGTGTGAACGCCGTATAATCGAAAACGCTTCCGTATACTGTCAGAGGCCGCTTAATTACTAAAATAGGTCACATTTTATGATCTGGAAGAACAAAAGTTTAACAATCTATCAATTTAGCACGCGGTTCCGGAAACCCTACAATGCTACAATCCATGTTCATTTTGTGGGGCAAAGACATTTGATTGTCAAAAACGGAGGGCGAAGAAGGGAGCTTTTCAAATCTCGTTTCTCGTGAAAAGGTTAGCTGGAAATGACACGGTATTACTCTTCTTTGCCAAACTTAGTACTGAAGAGGGGATCTTCCAAAGGGGTTCTTCCAATTCACCCTAACTTTCAAAACTTCGCAACTATGAACATAACAACTGGAAATTGACGTTCGCTCAACTTTGGATCAACTAACACGCAAAAGTCTTCAAGAAGTTTAGGGACGCAAGTCATACTTGCGTTTCATTCTACTGTCATAACCCTCAAATCGTAATTATTTCATAGAAATTTATTCACGACTAACCGAACAGTTTCAAACTTCTTACCTCTCCAAAAAGACTTTCAGCAAGCAAACAAGAGTGACAAATAACCTTGTAGTGATTTCAACGAGTTTAAGCCCTTGTTCACTGTAACAATTTTGAGTTGCGCTTATAAAACTGCAGTCGAACTGCTCCTCGTTTCAGTACATTTCAACTCTCTGAAAATGAAGGTCTCGGTTGCTCTTTTTTGGTTGACAACATCCAGGCTTTTAACTCACGCAGCGGAGATAGGTAAATTATTTCAAGGCTTCAAATAAATATCTTTAATAATTTAATAAATGTATTTCAGTTTAGATTTAATTATTTCAATAAATATATTTAATGAATTTCTTTCAATTAACACTAAAAATTCCCAGTACTTTTGCACGACGGATCAGACGGACAATTTGAGCCAGCAATGGAATGGCCCCAAAGACTTAATATGGTTTTAAGGGAATTGAGACATCGAATACCAAATTTCCAGCTAACTGAGACGACATCATTGCTCTCTCGTAATGTCCTGATTTTTTTTTTTTAAACTAATTCTATTATAATTCAAATAGTTAAAAAATTTCGTACCGGTGGTCAAAGAAAACTAATTGGACTAATTACGTTGGCTCGGTGCGGACGAAGCGAAATGTTGCAAGCAGTGGCGAAAAAAATGTTTCCGAGCGTACCGATTCTTCCGATCGACACGGAGTATTGCCACGAACCGGACAGATTACTTATTACTTGGCTTAAAGTAAACTATTTTTTCAAATGAATGCTTAACTTGCTTTCAGCTAAAGTAATGCTTGATTTTAAACTTGTAACGCTGACAAATGCAATGATAATGAAGTTGGTTCAAATTTTCCAGTTGTACTTCGCAGCTGGTTTGCATTAGGATGTACTAAAGCGCCTCGAATGACACAATTTGGAATTTGTCTTTCAGGTAGATTGGCCCTGTTTTTTCTATGCGTTGGAAAAGTGGGTTGAACAGATTCACAAAGAATTATCGCGTCTACATTCTCCATTACAAACACAGTTTGGTGTCACTGTAAAAAGCCCGAAATGTCCATTTCACTCGCGTATTGCCACTCACGTTGTTGATGCGTACCAAGAGAAGTACCGACGTAATATCCTTAACGGACGCACACTTCGGCTTGGTGTTTTAAACGTAAAACCGTTATAAAATTAAATTATAATAGAAATAGTAATGTGTTCAGAATTCCCTGTCTTGGATTTATGGAAACATGGAAGATCCAAAAAGTCTCAAATTTACGGGAGTATTGTCCGAGCATATGGAATCTGTTGCACGAGCATTAAATTACACGTAAGTTTCTTCTATTAAATCATACATTATTTCAATGTTTTCGTAACCCTTCATAAATTTGTATAAAAAATAATATTCGCAGCTTCGTCCTTGTTCTTCCTGAGGATCACAAAGTTGGTACGAAAACAAGCAACGGATCATGGAATGGTTTGCTAGGATTGATTACAAACAAAGTAAAAAAATAATAAAAAATATTTAAAAATAAAAAATGATACCATTACTTTCCTTTACAAGCAAATAGATTTAATGGGTTATGCTACAAGCTTTTTGCAAGAAAGGTACGAGATCATAGACTGGATTTTCGCGGGCTATGACAATACTTTCGCTTTCACCATTCCTCCACCTGACGTCGAAAGAAGCTGGTTAGCTAGCTCACAGCCATATCACTACAAAGTAATACCGTATTAATATTCAAATAATTTCATACTTCCTATAAATATATAAAAATTCAACATTTAATATTTTGCAAACAGCAAAATTTGCCTTATTTTCTAAGGTATGGATATGCATTATTGGATCCTTAATTTTACTGGGAGTTTTCGCGGAATTTACCGATTACGTAAGAGCTAAGCAAACTCGTTCAGACAGAAAATCTTGCTTACATTACATATTTAACTACCTTCGTGTACTTCTCAATCAAGGTAAAGCTCAAATGTGTATCAAAGTTCGTATTTGTGCCGTTATTAACTTAAATTTGCGACCTGTAATGACATGAATGTGCTGCCTCCTATTTCTAAAAAAAAAATTAACGTTGACTTAAGTCCAGGAATAAACACTGTTGTTCACTGCTACTTTGCCTGAGCGAAAGCGTAGAATTTAACTCGATTGTTTACCAAGCTTCCAATGCGCAGCTAGCGCCCTCATGACGCCATGCGCCGATCTATACACTTTTCGAACATTTCTTCCTCGTTGCGCAAGTTTACTCACCAGATCTATCTATTTTATTATTTAAGGAGGTGATGTTGCAATTAACCACGCTCCTAGCCGACTTGTGATGGGTGCCTGGTGCATATTCGCTTTAGTAGGCATCAATTTATACACGTCAGTTTTGACCGGCTACCTAAGCATTCCACGCTTGAAGCCACTAGTTAAGAGCTTGGAGGAGATAGCACAATCTAGTAACATCCGTATGGTTTATTTCAACAACAGCTCACTCAATCCTATCTTTACGGTAAGCAGATTTTAGGTTTATGAGAAAACCATGTTAAAAATAAGTCTTTGTTTTAAAAACTCACCAAAAAATCAACTTTAGAATCCAAACGCTACCGGAGATATTGCAATTATAGCTGAACGGTCCCGGCACCATCCCGAAGATTATGTCAAAGATTCCGAAGCAGCAGTCGAAGAAGTGGCTACGAAAGGGTCACGAGTTTATGTAGATGCTTTGCCTAACGTGTACGGATCCTTGGCTCTGGATTATCGGAAACATGGCTTCTGCAGAGCATCGCTGGTACGTTTTAATTTCTTCACCATACCAGCAAGTTACGGCGTGCCGAAGGCCAGTCCTTACTGGCATTTCTTGTATAACGCGTAAGTATGAATCCCGCTCGAGAAACAATCTTTTTAACGAATTTGTGCGTTTTAAAACATAGGCGAGCACGAGTCGTTGAAGTGGGAATTTTCAAGCAAATCAGCAAAAAGTTGTTGGAGTATAGTCCTTGTGTGGACATGTTGGTAGTTGCCCCTTCCAGTTCTCGCTTGAAACTAGCTGACCTCTGGAGTCCGTACATTCTCTCTTTAATCGGCATAGGATTTGCGGTTTTCAGTTTTCTATTTGAAATTTTATTGAAAAAGATGTTTGAGAAATTTTCGTGAAATATTAATGCTAATACGATTGTGAAGTTACGGTTCTTGACATCTTATCTCTATCCTGCCAACACAATTTGTGAAGTCATTATTAGTTGCACTTCTACTTATCTTTGAGGGATACCCATAGAGCAATAGATTAGATCTACTTTTTTTCTGTCAAGCATCTTATGACTAGAAAAATAAAATAATTCTTCTCCAACTGTGGACAACTTTGCGTATTTCTGTGTAAATTTGACTGTTCATCGTAAAAATTGCGCTTAAAAAACGTTTGTTAATTAAATGTAACAAGTACTACCCGAGACATCCTTTCAGTTGTGAAAACGCCTACAGTCTCGTTTTTTGAAGCAGGAAAGACTTATCTAGCCATCTAAAGTTGTTTTATCTTATAACGTCCTTGGGGCGCGCAAAGAGCGGATGAATTATTCACAGTGCTAATGTGCTGTGGAACTTAACTCCAAAGTCATCATAGTTCCTTTGTGTGGATACCCTTCCATGCCTAAAGGTAAATCGCTTTTTCGTTTTACGATATATTACTGCAAGTGCATACGTGCTATATTCGTGAAAAATATTCGTGAAAAAAGCTATGATTATTTGTCAACAAGACCTTTCCCGTTTTAACGCTGATTTGACTAGTACGCTTAGAACTACAAAATGTGACGAGTCATAAAATTCCAGCTTCGCGAGTTTTGAGTAAAACCGATTTAAATGTTTAATTGCTAAAGAATGTAAAAATTAGAAACGAAAAGCAAGGAGAACGTACGTGCCCATGCAATCGAATTCCCTTTCAAAGGCAAAGAAATTTTGCTAACTTGTTCTTTAGACAAGCACAAGGTTCTTTAAGGAAAAAACAGATACTATGTAACCTTATTATCCCTGCCGCAATGTAGTAGAACACCGCATGCGCCTGTGCGTCAATAGTGTTTAAAACTTTTGGTTGAACCACTGACTAAAACCACGACCACATGGAATGTATGAGAACTAGTTGAAGTCTACGTTACTTTTAACGAAATACGGGGATTCGCGTAAAAATTCGCTCGGAAAAAGGACAGGGCACAAAAGCTTGCGAAGAATGTTGTCGAACAGAATCCAAGGTTGAACTTCCATTGAATGCGTATTCCTTTTATAGCGTTCTACTGTTTGCCCCTATAAAATACGAATTATTTTACTTGTTCCTGAGCAGCTAACAGGGTCTTACCTGTTATTTATTCTCACACTGCATTGAAATCTAATCATTCTTGCATTATTTTTCAGATGCCCCGAAAATGGTTATCAGTAGCAACGCTATGTTTGCTAACAGCATCTATTCAGGTGGTGTCTGGTGCAAACATTTTAGCTCTCCTGGCGTTTGCTTCCAAAAGCCACAAAGCTGTGTTCACTCCCATGGTTGAAGAACTCGCTAGACGCGGACACGAAGTCACCATAGTAAGCCCCCATCGTCCCCCGGCGGATTCTAGCAAGCCTGGAGTGCTTGAAATCGTTGATCCGCGAGCCGTTGAGTTTTACAACAAAGCCCATCCCCCTTTCCAGAAAATGGATGTATCCGTGATCGGATTTTGGAAAATGATGCTAGGAATGGCAACCCCGTTTTGCGAGGTCGTTTACACCAACCCTGAATTTCAAGAACTTTTAAAAGACCAAAGCAAGAAATACGATGTCATACTGGTTGACGCCCTCTTTAATGAGTGCATGTTACCAATTGTCCATCACCTACAAGCTCCTTTCATTTACGTTTCTACATGCTCACCTCCGTCTTGGATCATGGAAGCTATTGGAGCACCGAACGCTTTTAGCTTTGTACCGGAAATACAGGGAACATACACCAGCCACATGAGCTTCGTTGAACGCTTAGACAACGTTTGGCAAAATCTGTTGAACATTTATTACCGGAAATTCGTACTAATGCCGTATTGGAATAATTTCGCTAAGAAACACCTACCTAACGCCGCTGATATTCGAGAAATCGAGCAGAACGTGAGTTTTGTACTCACCAACACGCATCCCAGTATTACGTACCAGTTTCCATCCACTCCTGCAGTTATTGAAGTTGGAGGCATGCACTGCAAGCCTCCAAAGCCTTTACCTCAAGTAACGTTTTCCACAAATCTTCATTTATTTTTCCATGTATCGATTTTAATATTTATTTTATATTTATTTATTTCCTTATTAATTTATTTTATTTTTACTTTTTTTATAATTATTATTATTTATTTTCACTCGTTAGGACTTGGAAGATTTTATAAGCGGTTCTGGTGACCACGGGTTCATTATTATCAGTTTTGGATCGGTCTTACGTGGGTCTGAAATACCTCTACATCACCGAAACATGTTTGTTCAAGCATTTAGCCGTATTCCACAAAAAGTTATTTGGAAATGGGAAACGGATAAGCAAATTGACGGGCTTAGTGACAACGTCCGGTTGGTTAAATGGCTTCCTCAACAAGATCTCCTGGGTTAGTACGAAAATTGGCAAAACTTGGGAGCATTTAATGTTTTTTTATATTTTTTTTTTTTTTGTTTTTTATTTTATTTTATTTTTTTTGCGTGTATAAAACTTTCAGGACACGATAAAATTAAGGCTTTTATTACTCACGGTGGTCTACTTAGCACCCAAGAGAGCGTGTACCATGGATGTCCGCTGATTGGCTTACCAGTGTTCGGAGATCAAACTATCAATATGGGTAATTTTCAAAGCAGACTGTCAGTTTTGTCCTGGTAGTATTGAATGATTCTCTATACAGCTAAAGCTGCGAAGGATGGATATGCCATACACCTGACGTGGGAAAATTTGAGTGAAGAAGTGATTTATGAAGCAATTCAAAAAGTCGTCAACGACTCCTCGTAAGTTATTCGATGTACATAGGAAAATATACGTAATTTTTTCCGCTTCGTGCAGGTATTCTTCAACAGTGAAGCGTTTGTCAAAGTACTTGAAAGACCAGCCCGAAACTCCAGTTCAGCGAGCTGTTTACTGGACTGAGTACGTAATTCGACACCAAGGAGCAGCACATCTTCGTTCCGCAGCTCGGGATCTCAACATTTTTCAGCTTTATATGATTGATATAATATTGTTCGTAGCAGCAGAAGCACTTGTATTAATCGCAACTCTGGTTTTCCTTATCCGGAAATTGAAGAATAGTCTTTCTGTGAAGGTTAAAAGTCCATCAAAATTAGATACGAAGAAAAAGCTTTAGAAAGTTGTTAAGAAAACGAAACTCTGAGGAATTTCAAAATCGAGGCTTCCCTGACTCATTGTCTCTACAAACATAGATAAAGACTATCAATGTTATAATGACCACCCGTACCGCTCAACACAGTTCAAGATAAGATTGTTAGTGACCTTATTTTGAAAATTTTCTTGGTTGTTTGAAAAGAATACAAAGAAAATCTTTCAAAGATAAGCTTCAACTGGTACAAAGATTACTTAAACTCATGAAAAAATCACTTCGCTCATACAATTCTATTAAGGCCGCAAGCCTACGTATGTTTTTGTTTATAAAAAATAGTTTTTTACTGTAAATATTCAATGTCCTTTATGTTTTTACCTACTGCCAGTAATACCTTGTTGTTTTTCCTTGTAACGGCAACTTGGAAGGAACAATCGCTTGAATGAAAGCCGCAGCTAGCTGACGTTTCGTCCATGTGATAGAGGGACAATTTGGGTGCGGGACAGTTTTTACAAGAATTGTAACTCATAAACAACTAGCATTTTAATGCTTACAAACACTCCAACGCCTCAAGGAAAATGAAAACCATTTCTAGTAAAAATTCTACCTTCCCTGCCTCTGCAAATCTAGATTTTAATTGTAACTAAAACCAAAACCTCAGTGAGGAAAAGCAAATTAACATTTTGTGAAAACAGAAAATTTCTGTTTTCGCGTGGTGTCCTTGCTTCTGGAAATAGTAAGACAAATCCAAAGGTTAAGTGCATTATTAAACATTTGTATTTGAACAGCGTGGTTCAGGTGCAACGTCCGCTTAACACTTCCATTAAAAGTTTAGTCTTGACTTAGTGCTAGGATGTCCTTGAATGCATCATGCTGCGGAACGGAATGTTTTTGAAGAGAATAAAGCGCTTTCACCCTACTATAGGGCTTCCCTCCTTTTACCATTCGTGTAACGCTGACGCAGCATAAAGCCTTTACTGCCCATTGCCATAGAGATGTGATATATTTCCTCGTTCTCTCCATGCTCTTCAAGGTTTTTTCTCTTATGTAAAACCGTAGCTTGGAAACTTCGTAATGTCACTTTGTTTCCGTCTACGACGGAGACGTGAGCTCCGCTTAAGTGCCCAACATTTTAGTAATAAAATTTTAAATAAATTTAAAAAAAATAGCGTGAATACAGTGCCTCTGCAAAGGAAAGCTTTTCAAGGTAAGTTGATCTCGAATACAAAAATTCTTCATTATAATTAACCATTTTATGAGAAATTATTATCTGTTGTGATCGTTTTGTGTGGTAACATTCTTGTCAAGAAACTTCAGGAAAAATAATCAATTTTTCTAAAATCCCGCTCGCAAATTTGCCCATCAGAGACCGTGAAGATAACCCTGCTATCTGTCGAAGTTTTTAGGCTTCACTGTATCTTCAAAAGGGTTCTTTGTAACAAAATTCCATTATGCATAGAAATGACTTAAAAAATTTAATTTTAGATGCTGGGCATTCGGTGGTTTTCCTTGATAACGGTATGCCTGCTGGTATCCTGCGTGGAATGGGTGCAAGGTGCAAACATTCTAGTGTTGTTGGCCTTTGCTTCGAAAAGCCATAAAGCCGTTTTCATGCCGATGATCAACGAATTAGCCCAACGTGGACACGAATTGACTATCATAAGTCCGCACCCTCCTTCGCCCAGCGAAGCCTCGAAGAACGTTGGAGTGCGTGAAATAGCTCCTCCCAAGTCCTCCGAGATTTTTAAAAATGTAAAAATGCCCTTCGGTGGCAGTCGTCCCTCAGTGTCTCAATTTTGGGGCAAAGTCTTACCCCTCGTCACTTCCGTTTGCGAGCTTACATACACCGATCCTGAATTTCAAGCCTTTTTGCAAGACAAAAGCAAAAAGTACGATCTCGCTATTGTCGACGCGCTCTTTAACGAATGCATGCTCCCAGTGGTACACCAATTCCAAGTTCCGTTTATTTATCTGAGTACTTGCGCACCTCCTGCCTGGGTACTGGACGCTATTGGCTCTCCGAACGCTTTTAGTTACGTACCAGAGTTCCAAGGAACTTACACAAGTCAAATGAGCTTCTTGGAGCGTTTAGATAATACGTGGAAAACTTTAGCGAATATTTATTATCGCAAATTTGTCTTGATGCCACAATGGAACAATTTCGTTCGTAAGTATTTACCGAACACGCCCGATCTCCGCGACATTGATTACAATGTCAGTTTCCTGTTGACAAACACACATCCGAGCATTACGTACCAATTTCCTTTAACTCCTGCAATTTCCGAAGTTGGAGCAATGCATTGCAAACCTGCGAAGCCGTTACCACAAGTAGGACATTTAAATATCTACACCTGAAATACCTACTTGTTAAGATATTTAAATATACATATTCATATTCATACAAAACGAGTCTATATTCAATAAATTCGAATTTTCCAGGATTTAGAAGAATTTATTAACGGTGCTGGAGAACACGGTTTCATTATTGTCAGCTTTGGCTCCATTTTACGTGGAGTCGATATGCCATTGAAGGTTCGCGAAATCTTCGTTAAAGCTTTCAGCCGCATTCCTCAACGCGTCATTTGGAAATGGGAAACGCACGAGAGGATCGAAGGATTAAGCGACAACGTCCGACTGACATCATGGCTTCCCCAGCAAGATCTCTTAGGTGAGCTATATCAATGCTTCGAAAACGTTGCGAAGTATGAATTTAACTATTTGTTAATAAATTAATTTCGGAATTAAAAAATATTCGATAATTTTATTCCTTATTTTATTCCTTAATAACTTGACTTCAGTTATACCTTAAGAAATCCATTTACAAGTTATAGTTTTACAATTTCATTCTGTTAGATTTTTAGGTGTTAGATTTAAGGTTAGATTCAAGTGTTAATTATTTCATTGCACTAATTTCGGTGAATACAGGACACGAGAAAATTAAGGCTTTCGTTACACACGGTGGGTTACTTAGCACGCAAGAAAGTGTCTACCACGGTTGTCCTCTGATTGGCTTGCCTATATCTGGAGATCAAACTATAAACTTAGGTAAACTACAAAACTTCCGAAACTATACGCTTTCTATAATTAAAAACACCGAATTCTATTCCAGCCAAGGCAGCACAAGACGGTTATGCTATTCATCTATCTTGGGATGACGTTACGGAAGAAAAGTTTTATGCGGCTATACAGGCAGTAGCTACAAATCCCTCGTAAATTAAAAAAAAAAAGTATTGAAATTTTCAAAGTAGTATCTAATGTTTCGTGTACTAAGGTATTCTTCAAAAGTGAAGCAGCTTTCGAGGATTTTGCGTGATCAACCGGAAACGGCAGTGCAAAGATCAGTGTACTGGGTCGAGTACCTTATTCGCCACCATGGAGCTCCGCATTTGCGATCCCCTGCCAAAGACCTTGCCAACCTCCAAATTTACTCGCTAGACGTCATCTTACTAGTTTTCGCTGAAGTCCATATTGCATTGGCTATTCTAGTGTTCCTCTTATGGAAACTTAAGAAAGCAGTACGGAGCCAGCAACAAACTAAAAAGATTTCGCTAAAGCAAAAGAAAATGTAATTGTTTTGCCACTCGATTCGAAATAAAATGTTTTCATTTTCTGATGATTTACGGAAACTTAATTTTGGCTACTAACCTCTAGTTCTGTGCTACTGGAATAAGATTCTAAAAAATAATAATAGAAAATACAATAAGGTCACCGGCCTGGACTTTTAAACCGCCTGATATTTCCTGTAGATAATTTTTTATCCTCACTTCATCAGTTTCCCTTCCCTACTGAATAAAATATTGCACAATTTAAATGTTAAACAAATATTTAATACTAAAACTCGCATATTATAAATTGCATAGAACTCAAAACTCATCAATTCGCGTTATTATTCGCTTCCTCTGAAGAAAGCTCGGGACTACTGGGGTTCGCTCTTACGGCTTCGTACCACTGATTGGCTAGATGACTCATCTGCATACGGCAGTCCTTGAGTTCTTGCTGCGAAAAGCGATGCGTGAACAGAGGCACCAAATAACGCATATCGAACTTGGTGAAACCGCTTAAACGTTGGTTGGCTATACTGACGTCGAGTTCTTCTTCGGTCATTTCCGACAATGGTTCCGATTCAACAGGTTTATCCTGTAATTTCGTGCAGAAGAACAAGAAAAGATGAGAATTGTCCGTACGAAATGCTTTAAATACACAGCGTGGCTTTAAATGTACATTTACTTACCATTTTCTGCGTCTTACTCAGAGACACGCTTTTCGATTTCCTTCTTCCCCGTCTATACTGTTTCGCTCTCGTCTTCTTCGCTTCCAGAAACTAGAAAGATTTTTCATATAATATTCAAAATAAAAAATTGAACGTTAGTAGAGTCTTGATGTCCCATACTTTCAGCAAAGGCATGGTGGATCCTCCCAAGACAAGAATGGTAAACAAAACTATCACAAGCGTGGTCGTAACTATGACCCTTCTTTTCTCCGTTTCAAACTCTAAATGAAGCGACAGAGCGTAAGCAATTGCACCTCGCAATCCTAGAAAAGAGAATTCAATTACTGAATTCTAGGAATTTACCCCTTTCTTACCGCTAAACCACATTATAAACATCATCCTACTGTTGATCTTGTGCTCTCTGAACCGATTCAGCATGGACGACAGGGGATAAATATTCAAGGCGCGACCAACTAGACACAACACTATGCTCCAGATAACCAAAGCAGGTTCCAACTTGTGTGGAAAACTGAATATCCCGAGCCCCAAGTAGGCAAACACGCAAGTTTCTATTTAAAAAAAAAAAAAAAAAAAAAAAAAAGTTATTATTCTCATTTACGTCTAATATGAATGATTATAAAGTGTAACAACGACCGAATCGAAAAAGATTGCCCATGAATACGACAACGAATTTATCTATGTACGTTTGCAGTACTTAAGTATACATTTAATCATTATTTAACTGTACCTGCTGCAAAGGAGACTGTTCGCATAGTTTGCTGCATAGTAATTTGCGTTATAGGTGACAGATTGTAGTGCGTGTAATGTGACATCACAATACCGCAGAACAGAATAGCCATAATTCCTAATGAATAAGATGAAATTATTTAGTACTTACTGAATTCATAGTAAGTTAATATTTCTTTTATTTACCGGATAAATGCAATCCTTCAGCCAAAGCATAAGGCGTATACGTAAATACCAACATCATTCCAAATTCTAAGGACGGATTTTTTCGAAGATGCACATACTTTAACAAGTGCTTAGAGGTTAAGGATTATCACAACAAAGTATACAGGTTTCATGTAATAATAGTGTTGAAAATATTATAAACTTAAATTTGATTTTAAAAATACAATAAAAATACAATGATATTCTAAAAACACTGAAAACGGTGATTCTTGTTATAAAAGGATATTAATGCACTTGATAGGGCAAAGACAACTCCAATGGCAGCTGACGCAAAGAACATTATGCAGAAACGGTTGATCACGTGTACAGCTGCCTGGCCTGGTGACAGTGGCCCAAGATGAGGTGATCCAAGTTCCAATACCGTACTAAACACGGGACAATTAAATAAACTTTTATAAAGTTATGCAAAGTTACCTCGTAAGAACAATTGATACTGCGTCATTCATGATGCTTTCGCCGAAAACAAGCATATTTAACACAGGATCGACATCCAAGGCTTGAAAAATAGCTAAGGTCGCCACCGGGTCGACGGCAGAAATTAAGGAACCGAATGCGAAACTTTCTACAAAGTTCAGACGATATGCCACTCCAGCCTATTTTGCATAATTTTTAGCGATCATTCCAAATTATGTATCTATCTATCAATATCTTTCTAGAAAAATAGTATACGTTACCAAACCAAGAAAGTAAACCCCTCCTCCAACAATTAAGGCTGATATAAGTGTTCCGAAAACGGCGAAAACCATAATGGAGCCGATGTTTTGAAAGAAATTACCCTGCGAAAATCCGGAAGATTATTTTTTTCATTATTTATTCATTATTCGTTTTTGTGTCAACTTTGAACTTCAGTATACTTTATGAAGATTGTAACCCGATTCAAAAATGATGGGCGGCAAGAGGATTAAAAAGAAGACAGTTGGAGAAAAGGCTTCTTCCTTTTCCCAGTTGGCAATTTTTTGGTCCGACATTAATTTTAAAAACAAGCCAGCCGATGCACCTGCGAATAATAAACTATGACATGACTTATTATAATGGAAAGACGCAGATGTTATACCAATGAGGATGATGGCTACACTCTCGGGAACGTAATGGAATTTGAAATGGAGCATTGTATGAATCAAGAGAATACAGAGTCCTGCAAGAGGGGGAAAAAAGCTAGATTATAACAAGGTTTCGCTCTACGTTCTTCACTACAACTTTTTCTTTTCGTTTTCTCACGACGCAAAAGCATCTTTTTACCTTCTTTGTACAGTAGTAAGTTAATTAAAGGTATTTTTTGTAATTTACTTTACAATGAGCACTTAAAACGATTTAGTAAGTTTGAAATTGGTACAGTTACGATATTTTTGCGCCAAAATTCTTTATAATTTTTGTTCTACTGATTTTCTCTTTTACCTAAAAGACAAAGAACAAGAAATATAGCCATGGAACTATGATGTTCTTCTTCTGCAGCTCCTTTTACGGGCAAAGAAACCTCCCCGTCTTGAGTAACGGAAGTAACCGTGGTAGTGTTTGTAGCCAGGCTAAAATAAGGCAGTAAAAGCGAAAATCGTTACAAACGCAATTATTCTGTTGCTTATTTTAATTATTTTCTGTTTCTAGATTTATTATTTTTTAACAAATAAATACTTGCTTACAGGACGACATTTCCCACAGGGGCTACGGTGGGAGACGCTGAATTTGAAGACAAAACTGTGCTACTGTTGTTAGAAAGACTAGATAAAATTGCAGGTCCATTTTCCGGCGTTTCGTTGGCAAAAACGGTAATGACAGACAATAAGACACCGATAGCGAGCGCTTGGAGTAGTTTCATGTTTGTAGACGTTTAAAGGGATTTATGCTCACAATCCTAAGATAAAGACTTGCATAAGAGATAGGAATGGTTGAAAAAAAAAATAAAGCTTTACTTGCTACACCTGCTCAACTTCATTTGCGATCATTATTATTTGCACGACCCTTGCAGCATTGGCAATGGTATAGTTTGTAAACACTGTCACGCGCGGTACTAGGCCTTTTCCAACGATGTTGTGCTGTGCCACCGCTGTGCGAGGGTCAGCCTATTCTATGTTCCAGCCAACCGAATCCAAACAAGCCTTTTGGCTGCTATGTGGAACAGACTGGCTCTCGCACAACGGTGGCACAGCACAATTGTTCTCTCGCTGGAAAAGGCTTACTGGGAGTCAATGAAACCAAGCGTTCCTGGTGCTCGCTATGGCAACTAATCAGAACCGACTGGTAACTGGGATCCCCCGTCTTGGGTGCACGTGAACCCCTACGGAGCCTAAGGGCATTTCTGCAAAGCTGAAGAATAGGGTAGTGATGCCCGCTTGGAATGCAATAATCTTTTTTGGCAGATTTTAAGAGTTATAGTTAATGCCAAAGTATTTAAATTGCAAAATTAATGTGCGTGTAGCAAAATATAACGGTATACAAAGATAGAAACTTTTCCAATTGCGGACTTGACGAAACTTGTTTAAAAGAGCAATTAGCGACTTAATTAAAAGGAAATAACGGCGAATCAGAATTGCGAAAATTAAAGCTGTATAAGTGGACTTTAATAAGCAAATATTTCACACAGCGGGAGGTAGGCTCGGATATGAGGAAAAAACCAACGTTCTAGGTTTCAAAACGAACACTTAACAAACAAAAGGACATCGCGCTTGGCAGTTTACTTAATATCTCTAGTACGGTACGCGTCTTCATGTCCTACAATTATCTTACGAGTATTTTATTAAGCTTAGGCTACGTATTCGTTTCCGGTTCCCTTCACTTCCGGCCACATGCCCTTAGAATGTTTTTAGGGTCGTATATTATTATTATTATTATCATCATTTTTTACAACTTAACGTTTCTCTTACCTTTCCATTCTAAAATAAAAATTTGGGGAGGGGGATTGATACCCCGGGAATTAAACGCATCGCCACAAATATAATCATAAGCGCTTTAGCTCCACAATAGCCGTAAATGTTGGATACACACAGAAATACCACGTACATTAATGTATAAATGACTCCTTTACGAGCAATTTGGCACCCACGGTACCACACTCATATAGCGACGGTGACTCCACCTAGTGCCTACCTTGCCCGCGGATGAGAAATGCGCAGTTTTACCGTCCAGGAAAAAAATCTTCTCACTGCACTATGTGTGTTTCCTTTGTTGACCGAAGTGAAGGGTCCAGTACGTAAAATGGCAAATCTGTAGTTTCTGCGACTTCCTTAGATGACTTTAGTGAATTTAGTAAAGACCTATAGGCCTACAAAATCGCTTACGACTTATTTTGTACACGCACCGCCGTCGTCTGCGATAGGAAGATGACATATTAAACTTTATTCACAGTTACACAATATACAGCAGCCACTCCTTTCATTTTCTTGTAACATAAAACATCGGCAAGAGTTAAGTTTTTCGGGGAAAACAGGCGAAAAAAGGCCAGGGGGGGTTTCGGGGGTGTAAAGGGAGATAATAGGATGCTGGGGTCAATACTAAAAAAAAAATCTTCCCTCTTTGTTTCCTGTAAAAATAATATCAGTCCCTAAGATTTCTCAAACGTGTAGCTTTGTGATGCGTCCGAAATTTACTAAAAAAATTAGCTGCTGATTTTTTTGTCTTGATACCCAAACAAACAGGGAGATTTTAGAGTAAAGCCAAACTACAAGTCACAAAGTTTTGCACTGCATATAAAAGTGGACGAAAGGGAGACAGGTGGGAGGGGAATAAAGATCATGCTAGAAAATTTACAAAATATGACCGTGAGAATAAACGTGCTTTATGCTTCGAGTTTGCAACGAAAAAAGGTCACAACCAAAAATCTATGGCAAAAAGGACAACCAGTTGCTTTAGGTTTCACTCCACTTGTCTCCAATTAACAAGTCCACTGGCCATGGCACACGGTTCGACTAATGCAAAACGCAACGTAAAACAAAAAGACAAACGTCCGGTTGTGGGGAATAAAATATAAACAAAATTTCCTCAGGTTTCGGGTATTTTCTTTACTTTTTGTAAAATCCCTTCTTCGAAAGCGAGATTCACGGGGGTAAAGAAAAGGGAGCGGGGTTCAACCCCCAAAAAAGGAGGCGTAGCCCGATATTCCACAATCAAACTATAAAAAAGTAAAACCATTCGCCATCTTTCTTTCAATTACGCTGTAGATTCTCCCACCACGATGCAATTATTTTGTTTGTCTGAACCGGGAAAGAAATCTTTGTGCAAAATGCCTAAGTTGCTTTCTCCGTAGCAGCCACAAAATCGGTTCAAATAAATTAAAAAGTAAAACTTGGCAGACGGTTTGACAATGTAAGAAACGCTGAACTAAGAAAAAATCAGCTTCCACAAGTCGAAGGGCGGGGTTAAAAACGTTAACTGCGGGGATACTTTTGCGGGGGATACTAACTGCCCTACGTAATGAACACATAGAACCTGAACAAACTCCAGGCTTTTTTCTTTTTCTTCCAAAAAAAATCGCTAAACTCTTTGAGGGTGTTCTAAAAAGGGATGGAGCGAGAGATTAGCCTCTTGTACAGAATAAAATTTCAATAAAACTTGCCCATCAATATGGACACGCCATATTCAAGACTTGTTCGCAATTCTTACAATTTTTTTCCAAGAAACGAAAAAATGGGCTACGCAGCCTTGAGAAAAAGTTAGCATAATCAATTTGTTGCACCGAATTAAAAAAAATGCTATTTTGTTGGTTTCTGTTCAGCTGAAAAAGATAGATCGGTCATTTAAAAAAAAAAAGAACACCACACACACCAACACTGATTTTTTCTGCAACATTTTTTGCTTCCCCCTCACATAAAGTCCATTCCCCGAAAATTTTTCTTCCTCTCGGTTGGTAACGTCAATGTCCAGTCCGATACAAAAACCGTGGCTTGGATTATTCCATAAAAGTGTTCCATCCTTCCAGGAAGTGTTTTCTGGCCCTTTCTTGGGGAAGAGGATGAGCGATTTTCTGACATCTTCCTCGATTTTTTCCAAAATTTGGGGTGATTTCCTCATTCAGGTGACTTGTGCGGCTTGAAAAACATGCAGGCTGGGACGGGGAATTTCGGGAGCAGGCTAAGAACGAGTTTTTTTGACAAAATTTTGGAGGGGATGGTTTTTGTTGTTGTTGATGTTTTTGTGTTAGAAAGTTTGTTTCTCCGTGCTTCATCCTTCTTACGTTGCTTAAAGCCTTCCATCACAATAGCTCGTACTGCCGAAGATGCATACGCTGAATTATGTCGCGACAGTCGTTAAATACACGCCGAATGTTCTCCGTATCCACCGCACACGTGAAATGAGGGTAGCAATAATGTTTCCCGTCCCCCGACGCGGTACTGATACGCTGTTTTCCAATCCGTCCGAAAGAAAAACAAAAATTAGATTAATAAAAATTACCAAAAATAAATACACCAAAATAAATGAAGTTACACATAAAAATTACCAAAAAATATTAAAAAAAAAATTATCAAAAATATTCAAAAAATTATCAAAAATATTCAAAAAAATATCAAAAATATTCAAAAAATTACCAAAAATAAATAGATAAAATAGAGAACACTATCAGACGTGTAAATTATTAAAATGATTTAGTAGAAATACATAATAATAAACGAAATAAAAGCATTTAAAAGAATTTAAATAAAAATAGTTTTTTTTTTAAATATGGCAAAAATGAAATAAAAATAGAATTTTAAAAAATTACATACAAATGAAATTAAAAAAAGAAGAAAAAATACACAAAATAAAAATGTGTTGTAATTTTAATGATGATTAGAGGCTATTTTGATTTCATAAGGGAAACTTACCAAGAACTCGTCTCTTATGAAATACTTGGCGCGCACGACCTCGGCCTCTTCTCCGGGCTCTGCTGCGGCATCTAGGGGCGTGGCATAGCGACTAAAATCCGGGAAATATTCCTCTAACCGTGACTTGTTGGCTCGCACTTTCTCGGCCAGCAAATCTTGTTTGTTCAGGAATAAAATCACAGAGATCGTGCGCAGCCACCTGTGCGTGGGGGGAAGAAACAAGGCCTAATATTAGTTCCCTTGCTCCATGCGATGTGCGTATCCCCTTTTTGCTCCATATAAAATCAATACTACTAGAGGATTTACGGTAGTTCTCCTCTTCTTGCTTGTCTCCCTCATCCTCTCACCCCCCCAATCCCACCCTTTTTGCTCCAATTCGGTTCAGGGTAATGAAAAACAAGACGACAAAAGGAAGCGTTACCTGTTGTTCCATATGGACTTGAACAAGTCCAAGGATTCTCTTAACCTGTTCTGACTGGGGTCCTCCCTGAGGACCATGTTATAGGAGGAGCAAGCGGTAACAAAGATGATGGCCGTCACGTCGTTAAAGCACTGGATCCACTTACGACGTTCGTCTCTTTGGCCACCCACATCAAACATACTGCGGGAGAAAATGAAACAAGAGACAAGGACACACACCAATTGAAAGCAATGTCCACACGTGTTGTGTGTGCAAATACTTTTCTGGAAAAGACATTTGTGGTGACACTTACTGAAAATTAACTTTATCCACTTGGAAACGAGTTTCAAAGATGCCGGACGTCAGGACACGACACCGAAGGATATCCTGCAGGAAAGAAATAAGAAAATAACAATTATTAATGGATTACAATCAAGTTTTACAACAAAATCCAGATGTGGTTAATAATAGATAAGATATTGTAGTGAGTAACATTGCAGACACAATATCAATACCGAAAACAGCTGTAAAGTAATATTATGATAGAGATAATAAAGCATTGCGTGGGAAGGTGGCAGACTATTGTAAATAAAATTCATTTTAGGTGATGTAAACTGCCAACGGAACAATAATACTCCATTGTCACCGCTGTAAATGCGAACGAGCTCAAAGATATAAAAAGTCTGACAAAATCAGTAAACATAGCTCAATGTGGTGCATACAATAACTCTTATATGTGGGTTATATGATAACTTTTATATAACAGTGTATCGGAAGTATGGATAACAATTAGATTTTTTTTTCTGAAAAAAAATGCGTACGCGAAATACGCGAGATTGGGCACTGTAACATTGCAACGTTTTATTGCACATAATTCTACCGTTATATTACTCACGTTTCAGTACAGATGTCCTGTTATGTTTTCACTAATAAAAAAAGTGTTACGATATAATACATTAAAACCTAGGACAACAGACTAGTGAGTCTCACATGTCCTGCATACGCTTTTATTTGGTTCATGCAACGTAAAAAACCGCCTCGACGACCGCAGCTGTGAACCATTGATAAAAAAACGAATCTAATATTACAGATTTGGTCATTCATCATTAATAGTAATCTACACGTATGCAGGAGGAAAACACTAAAGCCGAATTACGGGTGAGATCCTCTTCCACGGATGCCAGTATCGCTAACGGCCACTCGTAAAAAATACTGTAGCTAATTCGTTACACAATTAATTATAATTAATATAATAATTCGCAACAGGCTGTTGAATAAACACAACACCTTTTTGCACCAGAAGGAAATACTTTAGCAAAATACTTCGGAATTGAAAAATTCCGAAACGACCTGAATCGTAATTATTTTATTTTTTATTTATTTTCATTTGTTTTCATTTATTTTATTTTCATTTTATATATAT
>JAGQDJ010000139.1:114701-146887 GCA_022885665.1 Triops longicaudatus | reverse complement strand
ACCCCTGTTTACACCCCAAAATACTAAACGTAAATACTTGCAGTTTTGAAGAGCGTAATAAACATAAAATCTATATTCTTACATCGCGTCTCTTGATTTAATTATTCTCTTGTGAGCATATCTAATGGTTTAATTTCGTTTTGCACATCTTTATTATCGATGCAGATTTGAACAACTTCAACTGTTACAGACGACATAGTAGACCATTCAGTAAATGAGAGTTGGTTATCTGCATATTTTGTGAATAGCTTGTCAAGTTTAAAGACGATGACGAAAAGATGTAACGACAAACGGTTTCAGAGTTCGAAAAAGTATGTATGTTTGGGTTACTAAAATTCAAACACAGAAGTGATGTCCTAACTTTGTTTACATAAAAGAATACACTTAGCTTTGAAAGCAACTTACAAAAAACTGTTTCTCCTTTTTATCTAATTTGAAAATGGTATATATATTTTAAATATTTGCTTGTTCGAAAGTAATCTTAATAAATAAAGCGAATGTGGATATTTTTTTCACACACAGCCCAAATAGGTCGGTCACAGAAATTCAAATTAATTGTACACGTCTCTGTCAACCCTTCAATAAACAAAGTTTCTTCTCACGAGATTACGATACAACGGGGAGTCGCTGGTAGTTAACCTTCCCAATGTTTTATGTGCAAGCAGTCGCTACGGAATACCCAAATATAGCATAATCACGTGATGAATTTTACAGCAATTTCTAGTTGATTTTCAGGGTAACGTCCGGCAGAAAAATACATTATGTTAGTTTCCTAATTTAAAAGTTAGGAGACGAATATTTTGTTACCTACCTTTGACAATATTTCAGTTTCATTTGGGTATATCGGACAATCTAGCTACATGTCTTGTCTATTAATCCGTTGGACCGATGTACGGACAAGTAAGCTCTCAGGAATTGAAACGTCAAAATTACTAATATTATTATTGACAAATGATAAACGTCACGACAGCACCTATGAGAAAGTCGTAACATTTGGTTAGCCATAGGCCAAATTTCACCCAAAGCTAAATGTAGATCATCATTTCAGGTGCTATCACACAGAGAAATTGCACCCAAAGTTATTCGTGCACCGTAGGAAAGTACACAAAGCCGGGAAAGACTCACGATCATGTGGTTGCTAGCCTTGAGTGCAAAAAGAACCAGTGGCCTATACCAATACGCTTTCTTTTGCCTATAAAACCCAGGCTACTCCGATGAAGAACATCAGTCCTTTTGAGAACCGAAGACCATTCAAAACCTCCAATATGAAGGTACCAACAAAAAAGAACGAAACTCTAGGCTAAAACTCGAATTAATACAATTCTTCGTAGTTCTTCATTGTTGCTGCGTTGTTGGCTTTGGCCGCTGCTGACCAAACATACCAACATGCTTACCCTGCCCCCGCACCCTACCAGGCAGCTCCGGCTTACAAACAAGCTACATACGAAAAACAATACGTGAGTAGAAATATTCAAATTTCTCTGAAGCCTAAATTGTTCTCCTTAATTGTCCAACATAGGAAGAAACCGGTAAACCACATTCTTTCGAGTACGCTGTGAAGGATACTTACACTTACGCCGATTTTGCCCATGTTGAGAACAGCGATGGCAAGACTGTCAACGGTGAATACCGCGTCAACTTGCCCGATGGCCGTACACAGATCGTCAGCTACAAAGCCGATGACTACGGCAACGTCGCCGATGTCAAATACATCGGAGAAGCCAAATACCCTGAACAGAAACCCTATAAAGCTGCTACCCAATACTCAGCCCCAGTGTACCCAGCTCCCGCCTACAAAGCCATCCCCGCTTACGAGGCGCCCAAACCTTATTCCTCTGCCCCTGTTTATACTCCAAAATACTAGAAACGAATATTACTGCTAGTTGAGAAATATAAACACATTTTATTAATAAAATATATAACTTTTGACTTAGCCGAATCTTTAAGTTTTCCCTTATTACTTACACAATTTCAGGTATTCGTTCTGATTATCTGCTTCTTAGAAATTCCACCTACCCAAGTATGTTTTGAGGTTCTTTATTTCACATATCCAAATACGCGTTGCTCACATGAAAGTAATTCTAGTTTTCAACTCGTACTCTATTTTTCATGTATTTAAAAATAAAATATCTGCAAGTCGATTAAATAGATCGATGTTTAATGTTTTTGGCAATTTTCTTTTAATTTTCAAATATTCCTGGTTTCAAACAGAGATACAGACAATGAGCTCCACCATTACAAAAGGTACATTTGGGAAACTACGTACCGTATTACAGGAAGTGATTACTGCCATTAATACACATATTTGTAACTTCCGTATTATTTCTAAAATGCTCTATAGATGGCGTTCGAACGATTATGAATTTAAAAATGTAACAATACACTACGTATTGTTTTGATCGAAAAAATCATTTTGTGTCTTAAATTACCATACGCGAATCGGTGAGAAAAAATAGCTTGTGATGCGACACCGAGCAACGTGTTTTTAATTTATCAGGGCTGAACAATAGTTTCAGAACGCCTTCAATGAAACCTGTCAAAGCTTACACGGAATTATTCCTGAAACTAATAAATCAAAATTTATTCAAAATACAGAAAGCAATATTGCGGCTATCATGTCAAACGAAAGAGAAATTGACAAGAAATACATCTGCCGTCCTAAAAATCAACTCGGCAAAATCGAATTGAAAAAGAGCGTCATTAACCCGTAAAGTGCAGAAATGCCTGAGGGCGTCAACAATCCGCGGATTACCCCGATAGTCGTAACATGATTTGTAACATGCGCTCTACCCCTAAACCCTTTTTTTAATACTGTGCATCGTCTTCTGAAAAATAAAATAAAACACGGAGGATGGCTTCGCGAAAAGGTTTCAGTAATTTAACAAATGGTGAAATTGACCACAACAAAATTTGCAAAATTTTAACCCATGACACAGCAACCAGAGCAACGCGCTTTCACAAATCTGTAGTTGACAGCTTTGCCAAATGCTAACTGCTTTTGCATTTCAAATAAACCGCCTTGTTTAACAAGGATGCAAAAATCCAAGGCCAACTTTGTTTTTTATTATTTAGTTTTTCACGAAGATTCAAACTTTTGCTATTTTTGAAAGTGAAGGTCACGGGAAATATCAGTTGCAGCTTAGATCATGAGCGACAAACATAGAGATCTTTGAGTGACTCAAATCATAAAAATTTAACCATGAGAGCACAGAATTCTTCGTGTAACGCATGCGGAATTAACAAAATAATAATTACGTAAAATTTTACCTTTTTTTTTACACGCACCCAAGGCCAACGGAATTCGGCTTACTCACATATATTTCGTCAACAACTTCCGTCAGTTACCAACTATTTAAAGTTGTCCTTGGGTTGTAATGCACTCGACCAGCACAATGCGAATGTCGGCAAAGCTTGTTGGCCTAGATATACCCTATTAGACTACCAAGAATACGAACTTTATCTAACACCATTTCAAAGCTATTAGTCATACTTATGCGAAGGTACCTTAAACAGTGAAATCCACTTTTATTTTAGTTCTTTGTTTCACCCACCAGTCTATCAATTGCCAATATCTCTAGTTTTGTGCCTAACACTAACGCCCCGCATTTCGCTAATGACGCGTCCTACTTGCCATGTCGACTCAGCACAGCAAAATGTTTCCGCATGTAGACCCCGCCCCCTTGCACATTTCCCCATTCTCGACAACTATTGTTTACCAGAGTTTGTTTTGAACGTAAAGCGCGTGGAACAGCGGCTGTATTATTTCCAGGCCTCTAAAACTTTGCGTCAAATGCGGGATCACCGGCTTGACTGGATATGGGAACACGCTATGAAATATCAGTTTGAAGATATTTTAAACGGTTTGATCATCTGTTTTATTACATTTAAAATCTGAAAATAATGTTAAGCGTGGTCTAGAACTTGAAGAATTGTTTTCGGCTGAGCCACCGGCCGTATCCTCAAGAAACGTCTTGCTTTGCTACCGGGTTGTTCAGCAAATGGCAGAAGCTGAAAAATCTGAAGAAGACATTTGGTCCGCGTCGTATTTGCAGAACTACTTGCAAACTTTACTGGCGACGTTTGAACCAACTCACAATGGAAGTGAAGAAGATCCAAACATGTGTCATAAAAACTTCGATCTCTCAATTCTGAGTTTTTCAGAGCTAAACCAGTTCTTTCTATGCATAAAGTTACTTGTAAGTTGTTTTTGTTTAGAATCAAAACGGAACTTGAAACCCTTTGTTTACAACTTTGCTAGATCCTGGTTAGCATGGTGCGAAACAGTGGTTGCGATTATTCTGCCCCATACGCATTAAGAAACTTTGGGTTGAAGGAGCTTCCCGACTATTTTCACCGAATTCATGAGGTAAAACTTAAGTTTCTTTTCGGTCTTTCTTCAAAGTTAAGCATCCATAGCGCTTTCCAGTTATATTACATCCACTTTATGACACGATGACATGAGAAAACGTGTTCAGTCGACCAATTCCCATACTTAGCAGGCACAGGACTTGTAAATTCAGACGTCTCTTGCGCACTGTAATTTTTGCACATGAGATGAATTTAGAATTTTGCTTAGTGTACAAAACTCATGCGGCTTTTTGGTGTAGTACGCAGTACTTCGATTGCTATTGTGAGCAAATGGAACGACTATAGAAAAACTTTCTCATTTTTTTCGCGTTATAAAGCAGAATTTAAGTCTTTTGTTGGAGCTTCGACGTCATTAAATTCTTATTTGAATTTTCGGTAGGGGATAAAGGACAAGGACCAAGCATTCTTCGAAACGGCTCGCAATTTAGCATTATGGATAGTGCAGAATCCAACTGCGGACGCGTTAGACTTCATATTCCATCACTTAAAAGCCATAGTTATGCAGTACTCGAGAATTTTAGCCCCCTGCATTTACAGGCAGATTCCGTGTACTGTCATTGAGTATGTATGTGTGAAAGGAAAATGATGCGTAAGTTACAAATTCGTGAAAAAAATGTTCTTTTAGATACACTTCGACAGAAGCGATGACTATTTACATATAAAAGACCCAGTATTCCAATTCTTACTGTCGACGGTACGCCAGTGGTCAAGAGTCGACCAGCCGACTTGCCAGCAAGATTTGTTATTCGTTGTTAACTACATCCAAGATAAAATGGCACAACGAGACCGAAAAGCTGAGGAACTTCACGTAACTATGGACTTCCTTTTCCTTTTCTTGGCACATTCACTTATATGTTTGCAATGTGACAGAAACTCGGAAGAAACACCTGTTTCTGCGTTTTTAAATCTCGAATCATCACTTGCCCTGAGTCGCTCATTATGGCTACTCATTTATTCTTCCACTCATTGTTGGTTTGCTATTTTATGAACCATTCAATGTCACATTTTTTGCGTTACATTCGTTTTCTGTATCTTAGAATCATATGCTTTGTATTTATATAAGCGATTAGCTTGGTTACTGTCTGCAATTTTTCCCAAAATATAATGTCACTTGTAACGTAATTGGTAGGTGTAATTAAATACGTTATTGTATTTTTTATTACTCATTTTAATGTCTTGTATTTTTTTCCCAGTTAGTGTTGTAGATTCATTAAAAGAGATTTATTTACAATTACTGCACTGATTATGCATTTATAGTGACTAATTTTTCTTATAATTGCCAAAAGCTGGCAGCAGGCGTTACGTATTTACATAATAGCTTATTTGTATGAACCTGAAGATTGACGACATAGATGCAAAAATGCGAGAGAACTAACGTTTCATTTTTCTTTTACCTAGCACGAGCTATGGGCCGATTCTAACAGCGATTACTCAAGTACTTTGCGATATTTTCCCGCAACATTCCGAAAAACGATCTTACCAAGCTGTTGTGTTAACAATGAAGCCCCAAACAAAACTTCAAATACTAGTTCTAGTGTGGAAAAAGACGCAGCGGTGAAATTAAAGGCTTTAAAATACAAATTCATTTCGGATTTTGGTTCTGAGACCGTAACAGCCGGAAGAACTTCGTTTCCGCAAATTACGATCTGGGATCCTTGCCGTGAGAAAATTCAAACCGTGAAGTTCCCTAAACTTTTACGGCCAAAGTCCATTCCTTCCGTTGTGGAATTAGTATCGCAGCTTCGGAAAGAATCGACCATTCGGGGGGATCGGTTACAGACTTTGTCTGCAGTGAACGAGTGCCAACCTTCGCAAGAAGATTTGGATGCCTTGAGAAGAATCGTTTCGGATTCGCAAAATGTTCCAAGTGACGTCAGCAGCTCAGGTGAAACCAGCGCCAGTGAAGAAGAGATAGACACAGCTTGCGAATTGGGTGATTCACGCCCGGTAAATGATGAGAAAAAAATCCAGAGCGCGTCCGCCAACTCGTCAGTATTCCAATGTAAACAAGAACCTTTGAGTCCGAGTACCTTCGCCGAAGATAGCTATTCCTCTAGTAAGAACGTATTCCTGAATGCGCCTGGACGCATTAATCGAATACTTTTACGAAGTGTAAATTCTCAGGATTGATCGTAAGATCAAATTCGAAGTCTTTTATCAGCTGTATTCTGCCAAATTTCCGTCACCTGTTCATTAACTCTATGTTCTCTTATTAAGCGTAACAAAATGTTTATCCATTTAAGGTGAAACTAAAGTTGTTGTTTTTTCCTGTGGAGGAATATCTTTTGTTTATATTTCATGGAAATACAGAATTGTACGCAAGTTTACTCAATGCTTACAACGGTTCACAACATTTTGCTATATGGAGAGTACAACAAATCTAAAGGAATAAAACCGCAAAAACCCAAGCCAACGCACCATTTTGCACCAAATGTTCTCTTGTACAGAAAAAGGATCGTTAAAATTACGGGTTTACGCTGTAAAACTGCATGGTAACAGGTTATCCTGACTAGAGGCTATGAAACAGTTTTGCACACAGATAATTACTTGCTCATGGAGGCGGAGAAATTGAGACATTTGATTCTGGTATTTTGGCTTGTATAAGATACACATAAAGAAACAAAATTGCGAACGTCTTGATTTTCTTATAAAAAAGGCGGCACAGAAAGAAAAAAGCGGTTGCAAAAGGTTTTTCATCACCCAACCATTTTTTTGTACACCCAAGCCTACCACAACGCTTGCTTTCTTTTGTTTCTCCCGACTTCTATAAAAATACTCTCGTTGCCACTAAGTGTCACCGTTTTACACTGGGATCTTGCGAAGCCAAATGCCGAAGGCAATCCAAATACGGCGACTGCAACGGTTTATGTAAAGACAACTGTCGATGGGCCTCCGCCAACGAAAACCATTGACGTTTCCTTCCTAGTTTGCCGCATACACAATAGGAAAGATAAATGTAGGTTACATAAACAACTTCTTTATATCATTATTTGTTATTAGCTATTACCAATTGTTTTGGAATCGTCCCATTCAGCGAGCTCCTCAGTTACATTAAGGATATAAACCACAGTTCGGTGCTTCCTTTCGCCATTCTGCTGCAATGAAACAAGAACGCATAGTTAAAAGTGGTTAATGTACGCAAACAAGGGATAAAAGCGTTCATGGAAGAACGGTTTTACTTCAAAAATGCCTAAACATCGGCCCAAATCTCCCTTCACGCCAGCCTCCTCTAAAACTTCCCGAATAGCAGCCACTTCGGGATTTTCATCGGGTTCTAAACCGCCACCGGGCACAATCCAACGTTCGGGTTCGTTCGATGATGAGACCAACAGTACCTAAAAGAAAATCACGTATATAAACCGGTATTACTTTTATCTCCCTTCCCGGCGGGCTGCGAAAATTAAAACATAGCTTGAGTCCCAAGATAAGACAAGGTTTACACCATAAGACTTTTTCAGGGTATAATATTTCTAGTCCATACTGCGCTAAATGCACTTCCTGTGTCGAAAAAAAAAATCTAACAACTTTTACTAGAATTAAGTCTGTGTGACTAATATTATAGTACCTATTTGCATTACTTCACACAGTAAAGCAGTACAGTAACAAAAAGGGTCACACCCAGCCATTATGGCCAGAAGAAAGTGTATAGCAAGTAATAATCTCGATACCATAGCTATCTCTATACACAACGTTCAACAAACTTTGCGAATTAGTCACGATACAGTCAAAATGAAGTTTTGTAATTTGCTTCATGATTTTACATGACGACCTTGCTAGCAAGACTGAAATAGCAAGGGAGATCTAACTAAAAAAACAATAATTCCTGATTTTGGTCAGTTTTTCTTGGCATTAACTGTGCAAACAAAACATACATTAAAACTTGGTATTTCTACTTCGACTGTCATATTTAATCACCTGCTACTCTTTCGGCATACGCGAGAAGTAAAGCTGAATAAAACAATACTGGCGTAATTTTAACTTGATTCTGACTTAAAAACTCAGAAACAATTTATGTTTGCTCTCGATTCATTATTATTTTTTTATTATTATTCAACACAATGTGCTTCTGTATTGTACTTCCCATGGCCTTTTAGATTACGATAGGTTTACGTAGATTATGTAGTTTACGCAATTTTTCCCGCTAAATACGACCTGGACCAAAACAAACAGAAATACATTGTAATGGTAAATGAAGTCTGTGACGCAATTTAACCCTGATGTTTGAAAAAATATTAGGATTACGCTTATTCGGATTATTAATATTTTTATTACTATTTTACTAAAACCTTATTAATCGTTAACTCACCTAGTAGTGATAAAAGTAATGCGTGTAAAAGTTTCGCTTAAAAAGCTCTTGGGACTGAAAAAATTCACGGATGTAAAACAGAGAAGTACCCCATATGAAACAACCTAATGTAAGCTTTAAACTTAGCATAGATTCAGTTCGATTTAATTTGAAAACGGTAGCAATTAATCGAAATTGACACGACTTGCACTTCTCTTGAACTCGTCTATGTATGATCTACTTGTACTTTTATTCCGCCAATGTCTTTGAGTATTGTATTGTAAAGCCACTTGCTTGTATAGTTTCTGTTGAGGTTTCACACGTATCGAAAACGACAAACGCAAAAAGTTTTATCTCAATCATTAATGAAAAAGTGGTATTTCCATATTTTATAAAAAGAGCAGTTGTCGAAGGAATTGTACACCTGAAATCCTGGTTACATTTATAATTCGTCGTGACCAACCTTCCTAGAAAAAACTATGAAAAACTTCAAATTATACTCGATTTATTCACAAGAAGTGAATTTCTCTATTTTATTATTATTATTATTTGATGCGCTTGCTTCAATTCCGTGGTCTCCTTTCTATTACGTGTCTGGCATGGAAGCTGCTTATGCTATGAAGTTGTTCTGGGTTTTACTTGTTATTAGCTAAGATTTGTTTTTTCCCTTTGACCCTAATCATCCCTTTTACCCATCATTCAAGCTCGAAAAAATTTACTCACAAGCTTTCGAATGTTAGGCACTTGAAATTAAAGACTATATTTGATCTACGCATACTCATGGACATACAGCTAAGCGACTTATTTCCCCAAGAGCGGAGTAGAATAGATAACGAGTTCTAACAAGATTCAACATTAGCTATCTAGAACGCAAACGATACAACACTGGCTCGCCACTCCTCTTAACAGCCTCAGACTCCTTAACATTCGTTCCCTGGTATGTCTGCTTACCTACAGAATCAACGAGAATTTTATCTCTGAACACAAAACCCATAAACAGCAATAAGCTCGAGAAATGGAAGAATTTGTCTTTCATCTCATTATCCAATTTGCTATTTCCAGACTGGCTAAAATTGTGTATTTTAACGAAACCAGCTACACCGTAGCTTTCATTTCTGAGGTTTTGTTTACTTTACTTTCCCGTGTATTCCAATGTGTTGTGTGTTGCTGCTATGTAATGAAAACAGGCTTGAAGAGGAAAAGATCAAATATCTCGAAGGCGCTTTCCGTCAGCACCACAGGGTCAAATGGACCCATCACGTGACAACAACACATTAACCGCCCTCTCATCTACTTTATTTCATGATTAACACCAAAAAACAAGCGCAAATAACCGCCTAATCCGCTTTGTCCCGTCCAGCCAGATCTTTGCTTTTTTTTACAGCTTTGATACACGTAGTTAAATCCAAAAAACACACACACAACTCCTGTTGCGTTTTGTCTTGGCTTTCGCTAAATTTAGCCCCGTAGCTGGTTTTAGCCCAGAGATGAGAACAATAATGTTCCTTGGCTTCCCAAACCTTTCTTTGGCCTTGGTGACTAAGGGGGCCGGTGGCCTGTTCCTCATTATGCACGCAAAAGCATTTTTACTTCTTAATAAAATCTCCCATGCCCCATTTTCCGACCCCCTCCCCCCCCCCGAATCATTAAGAAGCTTTTCTTGGTTTGTTTCCGAACATGCTTGTTTTGTTAACAAAGAGAAAACCTAACAAGCGGTAAACTCAGTTTTTGACCCGTTTTGTTCTCACTTCATGCTTTGCCTGGTCTCATTTTCGCGACACGCACGTGTTGTACACATGAAGCCCAGACACATTACATGTCGCCGTAGTAAAAACGCAGTACAAGGACGCGCAAGGTAGACAATTTTCCCCCTTTTTTTCTTGTCCACAATCGGTTGCTCTGCGTTAGCCATCTTTTACCTATACAAGAGATACTTTGCACCTAAATTTTACCTCGTTTTCGGTGACACTCCTGACGCAAATACACGCAGCTCGTCTTCGGAAACCGTCTTCGTCATAGAGTCTGGTAGAATCCGGTTTGTCTTTGACCATTTTAGACCAAATGTGTTTCTTATTTTAAGGATGGAAGTTCTTCTTGTGCCTTCTTTTACGCCACGATAAAGAGACGAATTAACTGGCCACTGAGCTAATCAATAGGCTCACAGTATATTTTTCTGATCCTATTTGAAAACACGAAAAGGGGTTTTAAATTAAATCACGTCGTATGAGCGCAAAGTGCACTACAAGACCGTTCTTGTCACCTTCGATAAGAGCAACACTATTTTAAGGTAGCACGTTACTAGGTGAAGCTCCGGCGTGTAAAGAAACAAACTTGCTCCGACATGCAAATCAACCCACTAACACCTGCAGGGTATTCTGCTGACCCATTCCAAGAACCACTTGGCTTTCAACTCCGAGTGTCAGAACCCTTTTAGATGTTTAAAGGTTGTGAAGCAGGTGTGAACTGAAAGATTGATGGACAAGTCGTCCAACCATAAGTTGACTGTTGCTGCCATAACCATATGAAATGAGGAGGCAGGGCTTTAGGTGCGCAATTTACTGTTTGCTAGGTCATACCGATTCAAATTGTTGGCGTCGTTCGCGGTCTGGTATTTAGAACGGGTGCGGGTTGAGGGCGGTTTCGGGTCGCCGGGAAAATTCTCACGGTAAGATCTACCCGCACGCCTAACTGAATTTTGCCTTTTCGTATTATATAGTTAAAACGTCGCCATAACGAACTTCCAAAGGGTCGGATTTTTTTATAATTAATAATAGCTAGTATAGGCATTAAATAGTGACATTTTGCCTGGACTGTGTACAGGTCAACTATAGTTAATAGAGAAAAATCTCGTTATAACCAACCCACTCAAAGCACAAAAAGATCTCGTCGGTACGCCTGAAGTTCGTAATATCAGACTCTTTTCCTACACAATAACATACTCTGGGACCCCGATATACACGACTTTCAGTATTTTGAAAAATAAATTATAGGGCCACGGCTGCGTTCGTGGAGGGTAGGTCTCTTACTCTAGCTAACAGCAGAATTTGAACGAAGTCAAATAGGAACTACTACTAAGCGAAGTATAATTTCAACCGAAGGTGATTTACGTTGCATGATAGATGATGAGATTGTAATTTCGTATATAATTAGGTGGGTTGTGCATTTAACCGATACACAAAGAGTGAACACACTCGTTATTTTGGAGAACTACAATCGTAGGAAGCTGATTGGTTCGGGTTATTTTGCCCTAACCCGCTGCATTTATTTCCATTAGCATGACTTTCATTACTACACGCTGAAGTCAACAAGCTTAGTGGTTGTCCAGGAAAGTCAGGTTTTATAGGGTCCTTGATAAAAGAATGCCTCGGTAGAAGGTGACATGAGTTACTACAGCTATAAATTGGACTCACGCGGCCCCTGAGCTGTATGTCACGTCCGCCACTGTGGAGCCAAAAAGGAATGGATTAAAAATTCTACAAAGGCACTGACAGCGCTAAACACTTCAATGCTATATACATATATATGTATATAGCATTGAAGTGTTTATATATAAGAATGCGAACTAAAAACTGACACATAAATTTTAAAACTAGGGACTTGCTGTCACTATGTGATTAATTAATAGCTTGTGGATGGCTTGCGGTGTAATGAAAGGTGGAGAAAATATGGGCCGCAACTTTTATGAATCTGTTTGAATTGTGGCGTAGAAAAATTGCTCAAATAGAAAAAGTGTTCGCAATTCATAAGAAATATATCTTGCATGTTTACCGTTGCGATCTGGCACCAAAGAAAGCCAGAAATTCGTTTGCTCGTGTTTGCATTACAGCCTATATTTATACCACTTCCCTTAAGATATTCGTACGTGTATAAAAATCTTGTACCGATGTCACAGCTTTACACTTGTGTATATCCTTGATTTTTTTATAAAAAAACTTAATATGTTATAGTTAAATATTGTAGTACCGTCATACCGTGCAACATTGTCTGTAAATTTTTTCAGAAAATTCGTATTCCGAGCCATGAAAAGGTTTAGGCCGTAAGGTGGCTTTCCCATCGTCATGATGGAGTTCGTGGATCGTATCGCTACGAATCGCTTCACGAATCGCCATTACGGCGGGAACTTTCGTGTTCCGAGCCATTGTTGTGGCGCTGACTTTTGATTACGTCTACAAGACGTTTGCGGTTAGTAAAAAAATCTGTCAAATTCCACCATAAAAGGTACTAATTTATCTACCTTGTTGCAGACAATACGTATTTCGCTCTTCGATGAAACGCAAAGCCGATGTTAAAGTTGAACGACAAAACCTTGAATTCCTTGAACCACACACAAAAGTCAAGAAGCTTGAGTTAGACATCAATTTTGAGTGTCCAGGCTTCAAAGTGGAGTCCCAACTTAACACAAACGCGCCAACTGAGGAGTTGGTGCATAAGAATATTGAAGCCGAAACTGTTGAGAAAATTGACATTGACGAGGAGCCCATTCCAGAAGAGTTTAACTCGTACCAGTATTGGAAGGAAGCTTTGCCTGATATTCCCCTCGATTTACCGTTGGACAGCCGTATGCACTTAGAATAAGTTTTATCATATAAACCAACTATGGCCCCGGATAGCATCAAAGGTGCTATCCAATCAGCTTACGAGGAGAGCCAAGATTCTTCCACCGTTCATGTGAAATTAATTAAGGCCTTGGAAAAATTGTACGGAAAGGTACATCTTCTTTTCGTTATATAAAGCTATTTTTGTTTATTGAAAATAAAATATTTTCAGGCATCCGACAAAGATGAATTCCTTTCCATTTTTCTCCGTTTTCTGCAAATCTCCCTTGTCCACGGCGAAAATGAATCGGCTGTCAACTTAACGCTCGAGTTTGTTGCTAATTTCGCGCTGTCTTTCGAGCCAGTCGAAGTTGAAGGCGATGAAGGACCGGAGTTAGATTTGCATCCCTTTGTAAACGGCGTATTTCATTTTCTTGTCAAGGTAGGCTTTCGTAAATTCATGTTGTTGACTTGTCTGAGCCTTAAAACAATTGGTTAACTAGAACCACGGAGCTAAAAGTCAAGATGCCCGCTTCAGAATCTGTCAGCTTATCAACCGCCTGCTCTACAAGCTTCCCGAAGGAGTGACTTTGGACGAAACGCTTTACAACGGGATCTGCGAAGCAATGCTAGCTCGTTTACACGTAAGAGGAACAGAGTTTTTGCTCGTTCACTTCCTGTTAGCTATTGGTTCAATGTTGCTCGAGAAGTTTCGACGAAATATTGTGACTTTCGAATGAGCTAGTTTACCTTATTTGTAAACTATTTTTCGGGTTTTGGTTATTAAATTGGAACTCGATATTTGTTTGAGCCTAATACTTGATTTATACGGTTAATAAAGCTTATCTCTGCAGTTCCTATTTATTACTATTATTTACGTTAGTAAGAAAGAAACTATTCCTTAAGTTTTATTCAAATTTTTCAATTACCCATTTTTTTCCCGCTAGGATCGTATCGCGTCAGTACGAATGCAAGCTGTTGAAGCTTTGACGCGTTTCCAAGACGTCAACGACAAGCACTGTGCCATAATCAAAGGTAAATATTTCGTGGAAAAAGGGCAACAAAATCTCACTTGCATTTTCTAGCGTTTCGGTTTCACCTAAAGCGCGATCCTCACCCTGGTGTGCGTAAAGCTGTTTTGAAAGCAATTGCCATCAATCATCAAACCCTTCCGGCTGTATTTAGTCGCTGTCGGGACGTACGCGAGGATGTTCGGGTTATGGCGTACTCGTTTATAGCGCAAAAAGTACATGTCAAGTCGCTTTCCATCTCGCAACGTGAAGGTCTACTTAAGGCGGGCTTAAATGATCGACATGGTATTTGTTAAAGATAATAGTAATGATAATATTAATAATTTTATTGCTTTAACTTTGAAATTTACAGAACCCGTTAGAACAATTGTAAGGAAGAAGTTGTTGCCAAATTGGATATTAGTGTTCAAGCATTCCCTTATGCAACTCTTAAAAGCGTTGGATGTCGAAAGTAGCGTTGAAACTTGTGTCACTGTCATTGAAACGCTTATCGAGTAAGGAAACTTAATTTATAGGCACGTGTTAAAGGTAATAAATTCGTTAATGTGAATTATAGAGAAATGGAGGACGAACAAGCAATCGAGCAGTTACCCAAGCTCAGTGACGATCGTTTGCTTCCATTGGAGGATCTCAGTCCAGAAAGCGTTCTCTTTTGGCGTTGTTTGGCTAGACATTTGCACCAGAAAGGAGACAGATCTTTGAATGCTTTAGATTCCATTTTACCCGAAATTACGGTCTTCGCCAATTATTTTAGCGAGTAAGGAATTTTTTATACTTCCCTAAAAGAAATCATAGCGTCATATTTTTTGCAATAATTACCTTTTTGTTCTCAGTTGTTAATTGTTTTATTTATGTAAATTTTTATGCTAGGTATGTGAAACAACGTTCAGAGGATCCTATTGAAGAAGTGAAGCGTCAATTTATTATAAAACAGCTCCTTCTGTTGGTTCCTACCTTTGACTTAGCTGATGAAGCAGGATTGTAAGTCTCTAACCTAACATTCTCCTGTTTCTAGTTACCTACAATTCGTTATTACTGCATTATTATTATTATTATTATTATTATTATTATTATTATTATTATTATTATTATTATTATTTTTCAACTTCGTCTTCATTTTCAACTAACACCTTTAACTTTCCATAGAGTGAATTTGGAACGAACTTTGCGAAGTTTGTTGGATATCGAGGATATCAGTTCTATGTTGGTACGTCCCATAATCCAGACTTATATATATCTCTCGAAGCGACAATCCAAGCCGGTTCCAGTACCGACTTTCTTGGAAATTATTGCGGACTTAAGAGAGCCTTTGACGGCAGTAGAGCCTATCCCAGTTTTAAGCGAGCAGGAACAACGTCAGCGGCAATTACAAGTCAGTTATACGAGAAAGCTGCTCGATTTGTGATGTGTGTGACCGATTTTGACCTTTTTTATAGATTGCAAAAGTGCGAGTTCAGCTGAACGTTGCCAAAGAGGACTTGGAGCAAGCCGTGAGGAAACAAAATTTTGAAGAGGCGCAAGAGATCAAGCTAACTGTCAAGTCGCTGGAAGAAAAGTTAGAAGAACTGAGCAAAGCCCCACAGCCTACTCAGTCACTTGACCAGGTGAGATTAGATCGTATTTTAGCACGTTTTAGCAGGTGTGCAGGCATTTTTAGATTCGCATCTTAAGTTCCAAGCATATACTCCGTAACTTTCAGGACGGTGTTTATTATCCTTGTTTCTCAGTAAGGTCATCTTTTACTTTTTATTTTGTGCACTTCACCGTAATTTTGTTCGTATTGTTTTTCCTTTTACTTTAATTCGCGCATTATTTAAAAAAATACGTATATCTTTTAAGAGGCAAGGCCATTAAACGGTGTCTTATTCTACTGTGAAGGGCTTCAAAATTACTGAGGAGTTGTGATCTGCTTTACATTGAATGCTGTAAAATAGTTCGCGATTAAAGGAAAAGTCGAGTGTGTTTCATTTGACTTAGATTTTGCAAAGAACTAACGGATAAGTTTTTTTGTGGTTTGTAGAGAAGAGAAGAGCGGAATGATCCGAATACACTGCTCAAGTGTTTAACTATCTTCAGCGAGCTGCTTCAGACACAAAAGAAGCTATCAGCTGGTATGACGGAGCTATTGGAATTTTTAATCCTGCCCAGCGTTCAGCATGAAGATCCGGCTGTGCGAAACTCGGGCATGGAGACATTGGGCATATTTTCCTTACTAGATGAGGCCCATGCTAAGAGACACATGTTTCTCTTTATGCAGGTAAACGCACTAAATAAACATGAGTAAAGTAAACTCTTCTGTCGAGCTGGGAAATGAATTCCTGTCTGCTTCGTGGATATTTGTAGGCCACGCAGATCGATCATACAGCCGTTCAGATGACAGCAGTCAAGGCAATGTTCGATCTCGTTTTGCGCTACGGTTTTCAGACGTTTGCCAACTTTAATCCTGTAACGCCTATGCATTCAGGGGCTAATGTGGGTGAAAAAGTTGATGATAGTTCATCCCAAGAACTTCTCTCCGCGCTAAGTGCACTTTTAGACTCAGAAGTAAGAAATTCTTCTTTTTTATCACCCGAGTAATAATGTACGTAATAATGTTTCATAATAATCTTCTTTAAGGTGGTTGAAATTCAGTCTTTGGCGGCCCGCGGATTCTGCAAACTTCTACTTGCCTCCAGAATCGCTTGCCCGAAACTTTTAGCCCGTTTGCTGATTCTGTTGTATCATCCCTTATCTGGTAATAATAATAGTAGTACTATTAACAGTAATTTATTGGAATACTTTAAATAACTTAAAATAACACTTATTGTTTTCTTTATATTTTTACTACTAGATTATTATCTTTAATTTTGTGACTGTAAATTTTAAAAAAAAGTATTCAACTTAAAAATCTAATGGTACGGTACTTCCGAATTTAATTAATTGTGATTTTAATTTTTTTATTTTTCTATTTTTTTCTTAGAGGATGACGTCGAACTTACCCAGGTGCTCAATGCATTCTTCCCTCTTTATGCCTCCCAAGGACGAGAACAACAAGAATGTTTAGGTGCTGCTTTCTTACCTGCGTACACCACCTTAATTAAGGCACCCATAAGTTCACCCTTGTCAGAACTGGACACGTGCAAAATTATGCAGTGCGTCGTCGGTTTAACGCAGCCTGCTTTGTTGGATGAAAATCACGGTGCATACGATATGGTGAGAACTTTCGTGCTACTTTGTGTTTACCCTATCGATTAAGTCATTGACTAATCTCGAGGAAAATGTTATTGGTCCTTATCGGGACCGTTTTTTAAATTAACAGTGGAATTTTAAAACGCTTGCCTTTACATTATCAAATAGCATATTAAGAGTTTGCGCTTGTAAGTTATTTTATTAAATACAACATTACGTTAAGGGAGAAACTGGGCGAAGTCCAGGTACAATATTCATAGTGAGTCATTGTCCAAAACTAAAGGCTTAGATTTTATTGACAAAAGGTGCAGGGTAGGCACGTCCGAAACAGGGTTCAACTATTGCAATTCTGCAACGAGACATAATGTGAAATGAATGTGCCTACAACTTGCTCTGTTACATTGATTTATCCATTTATTGACTAATTTGTGGTCATTTCGCATAGGGAGAAAGCAATGTTCATGACATCTTGGCTCAGCGTTTTCTCCGGGAAATCCTGAAACGGCCAGACTCTATGGAAACGCGTAATTTGGCGCGCTTTTTAATCCAAATGCAACCAGCGTTAGTAGACCCGTTGGAAGTCAAAGGCATGTTGTCCTTATGTGACCGAGCAGAACGCAACGTGAGTGACAAACTCGCTTTACGCGCATTGGAAAAGTTTCAGAGTCGGTTAGAACAAGTCCTGAAAGATCGAGAATCGTCACAAGGTCCTCAATCTACCGCAAGTGAGGACCGCATCGAGAACGTCTCTCAGTCTTCGGAAGCGGCATCACAATCTATGCAAGATAGCGTGGTCAGCAATCAAGTTCGGCGCGTGCGGCAGTTGCGTACGAGAGAGGAGCTCTCACGGAGCCTGGAACCTAGCCCGGCAGAAGAGGAGACGGCTCAATTGGATTCAACGGAAGTGGAAGAAATGGACAATAATCCAATTTTTTCCATTGTCGAATCGGAAGCTTCGTCCAAACCGAAGTCGATACCTGGACCTTCAAAACGGTTTAGTGTTGTCGAAAACAGCCCGACCCCTTCGCAAAGATTTACCCGGTCTTCGCTGTTACGTGCAACTGAAGCCTCGCCTTTGTTGAGTTCGAGACGACCGTTCAGCGACGAAATAACCATTGTGCCAGAGAGTCCTTCATCAACCGAATCTGTCGGCAGAATTACTAGGTAAAAAATTAAATATGTTGGGGGAAAAAGAATAAACCTTTATGCGAATTTTGTAATGGTATTAGGTCAGCGGCAAAGCGAGGTGCATCTAGCGTCACGTTGTCCCCCCTTGTTAGCTCGGAGGAGGCTATACCTGCAACTCCTACGCGATCTACGCGGAGTTCGGCGAGAAGAGGAAAGAAATAATTCGCTGTGCTTTTATGTGTTTTGATTTTCAAGCTGTTCAACAATTGACTTACTGGGGTTCATAGTTGGTTAAAATCTAAATTTTCCAGGTATTTTCCTTTTTATATTATTGTGGCTTGCCAATTCAGGCGAAATAAAGAGCACATTTTAGTAGAAATCAAGTTCCCTGAATTGAGTAAAGCTAAAAATTTCTTGCGTTCGCCAATGGCCTAAATGAAAGTGGTTAACGGAAGTTATACTATAATTTTATTTTAAAAATCTTTCAGCGGACGCCATCCCAGTCGGATAGTATGCTGCTATCTGCCTCAGGAGCAGCTTTTCTCTTCACTAGCAATCACGTATGTTGCAGGGTGTTGAGAGGGTGTTACCAAAATAATCGCACTTAAAAAAATCCTGTGAAATATGCTCTAAGATAAGATCTGTGTAGTTTGTGGTGTGTGTGCTGTAAACGCGGTTATTGAGGAATATCACATTTTTATTTTCTCTTATTAATTTACAGCAGTCATATTCTCCAACGTTTTCATCTCTTGTGCGTCATAACTGGTTAAAGCGGTAGGGAGCTGCCAAATACAGATGTCGCCCACGTTATTTCCGGTTGCCAGTAGTCGCGGACTGTAAAGATAGAGATTAATCCTACGTTCTATTATTGCAAAACGTAGGTAAAAGTTATTCTCCGTTTAACTAACACCTGAATTCGAAATACACATCCACAGTAAACTACGAACAATTACAGGTTGATAAAGATAGGCTTACTTGTTAGGACACAGTTTGATTGCTGTTGTATTGCTTTCCTGCTCTCCCTTTTTAGCATCCAGTTCCATTTTGAATTGAGCTTTTGTTACGGGTACACGTTCGGACGGCAAACTCAAAAAAGTAAAGCCAGCAAGATTTCCCATTGCCAGCAAAAGTGGGCGTGTCCACGCTGCACAAAGTACTGGCTCTCCTGCGTGTAACGTAACGATCAAGGACACCTAAAATTGAAAATTAAATTTCACACGTGTACAGCGTTGAACGTATTCGTATATTTCTTTGAACGACTCTCGTGTCTTACTCGTAAAGTATCGTATAACCGCAGCTCGCCATTACTGCCGGCAGCCAAAGCCAAGTGGCTGCGGAAAGGACAAAACTGTACAAATGTAACCGTTCCTTGGAACGATGCCAATGGTTGGGTCACAGGATTAATGTCGCTTTTCCCGGAAGCTTTTAAAAGAGAATACATAATTGAACAGAAAAAATAGAATCATGTGATTTTCAGTTTAATAATTTGACGAACCTTGTACAGGGAATGTGCAAAGAAACAACGCGCCTTCTTCCGTTCCTACTAGAAACCTTTGACTGTTGGGTTCTAAATCGAATGCAGTTAACATCATGGGTGTTTCCAAGTTCTTTTTTAATCCTTGACTCAAGGAAGGTGGGGCTTCCGAAGCGGGAATGACATAACGCTGCACTGGTTTCAGCTCTTTGTGCCATTGTACCAAATAGCCGTCATGACTTGCCGTTAAGAGCTGATATGATTTGGCATTTATTTTCAAAAATCGGATCTGGCTAACTACTTCACTATGGGTTAGCAACGAAGGGAGGGCGTGGTGGATCAAAAGATCTTCTTGGCTTAAATTCCAAACGTAAACATCTCCTGCGATGAATAATGAAGAAATACAACATCAATAAGTACCCCATCAATGCGAGAGTATATAGCTTCTAATTTTGTTAAAAGTTATTCTTTCTAAAACAAATTAAATCAATCCATGTACCGTAATAGGTCGCACCGATTAACGTGGAGGGCTCTACCGGATGGAACGCTATAGCCGTTACACATCCGTCGGTTGAAATTAGATGGTGTGGTTTGTTGGCATCAAGTCTAGATCTAATAAAAATAAATCGGAAATGCTGCCTGACAAAGGAAACATGTTCGCTACTTGTTAGGGTACCAAACGCAAATCCCAGCTTCGTGAGTGCACCATTGACTGTGAGACGAATGGCCGTAGGCTGCCGCTACCGCCGCTTCGCTGGCATTCCACTCAAGTGCGGTTACGGACATTTTGGGAAAATTTGATGCTTTGAACTTGTGGAGAACTTTCGACTCCGTATCTTCATCCTCGACCAGTAAATCATAGCCATCGAATGCTCGACTAATTTGGTTCTCGATCAATGCGTCTTCTACAAGAGGTGAAACTTTCTGCAAGAACGCTAATATCCGGAAAATGTTTGCTTCATTATAGCTTAATAATTTGGCTGTATCAACGACTTCCGAAGTTTGAACCTGAACAACAAAAGAAAAATAGCCCCAGCATTATTTGCATCCCACTGTCAACAAAAATCAAGTACAGAACAAAAGTATATGGCATATCTACTGTACCAGTTTTTTTTTGTAGCCTGGTTTACGTATTTCTCAAAATAAATGTGCTAAAATAGGCTTGGAAGAAGAAACGCTAAAACGACATTACCTCGACATTCTTTTTCACCTCTGGCTCAGTAAACTTTTCCACTTTGGTTAATAAATCGCACTGCGTTTCAGAGACTTTGAAGGTCCTGATTAAAAAAAAAAGAAATAAGTTTGAAATTCCCGCGCAAATTCAATTTTTTTAGAAACAGGCTTTTGATAGACATTACTTTGCTTCAGAACGATTAGGAATGAAAGAAACAACATTTGTCACGGAGTCTACAAACATTTCCTAGCCTTTTGAAGTTCTACCGACTTCGAAAATTTATTCCTTATTTGTTACGATTGTTGCAGTACGGGTTGCTATGTGAATAATATCAAGGGCGGGGCTTCGTTTCCGCCCAATCAGAAGGAAGAGTTTGAATCTAATCCACCTTGTGCGAAACCGCTAACGGCCACAGCGAGCAACACGGTCAATTTCAAACTGTTGGCACTCCTATAGCAAAGAGAAAAGTTAAGACGTGTCTCTCCTTTGTGAGCTATTGTTTTATGCGAATGTGTCTTTTTAGTCCCGAATTAACATTTTACTAGTGAACAACAACCAGCTGTAATAAGGAACAAGTTGAAGATGTCTTCTAAGTTAACTCAGCTCGACATGTAAGTAACTTTTTTCGAACTTTGAAATTTGTGATTTTCTTTGGCATGCTGTTCAGGGTGGCTCGCTTACCCCGACTTTCTTCACTGACACTGGTTAACGTTTCCCACGAAAGCAGGGGCACGAATAACCTTTGTTATTTCTTTGTTTAACTTTTATTATAGGAGCTCCAGGATTCAAACACTATTACTGGATGCACAAGTGGTGTTATCAACCAATCTTACCAAGCTTTATGAGTCTTGGAAGCGAGTTGGACATCCTGCAGATGGCTTGAAACTCAGAGAAAAGACAATACTCGAAACCATACAGGTGAATGTCGTGCATTAAAAACAAGCCTCAAATGCTTTATGTTTGAGTTTCGTACTTATTTATTTCTCATATACAGAAAACTATTGAATCCATTGTCGAAGATGAAGACCTGTATGAGCAAAGGAAATTAAGGGCAGTGGAGAAGTATGGTGCTGAGTACCACGCGCTCATGAAAGTATGACAAAAACAGTTCAAAAACACAAAGTGGACGAAATAACCTGAAAGATGTCTCCTTTCTACCATTAGGAACTCGGCGTTGATGTGCAGTTGTCTCCTAAGGATGACGGCTTGTTCCAGCTCGAGTTGGAGTTGAAGAGGGTTGTTCAATCCTTAAGGGAGGACAAGGAAAAGCGTATGTCGGTGCTGCGTCGTCTCTGTGACGAAGTAAAGAAATTTTATACCATGGTTCGCAGCTACAATATTTTTTTTTACCTGTGTCGCAGGATTCGCGTCTTTGTAAGCGTTTGGCAGTCGCCACATTTGTCATCGACACAACCAAGTTGCCCTCTGAACCGGAGCTGGAAGAGTTGAGGAAGCATATTTCGGAAGCTGAAGCCGAATTGGTAACTTTTCCTTATTTGATTTAACCCCCTTCTACTCCTTATATTTCACGCCAAAAAAAAAATCCGCTAAATTACTCGTCGAAATTGGGGCCTGTTTATAAAACAGGAAAGTTCTCATTTACATTTTTTCTTATGTAAAGAAAAAACGAGAAGCCATGTTTGTAAAACTACGCGAGCGAGTTGTCGAACTTCTGACGGAGCTGGAAGCCAAGCCCGATACTACTTTGGAAGTATCAACTGTATGTGACGACGTGGACACTTTTACCCTTTCTGAGGAAAACCTTGCTGCCGTGAAAGTAATTAAGCATTGTTTCATCATTTATTTTTCATTTTTATGCGGCATTTTTTGGTACGCTTTAAATGACATTCAACTGCTGCATGAGAATTTCTCGAACCTTTTCTTGTTAAATGATAATTTGAACTAGTTGAGTAAATTAGGTTCACGGTAGTATCAGAACGATGTATTTATTAACATCTGTGGAGATTTTTTTAGCTGAAGGATCAGAGTACATTAGTGTCGTAATTTTTCGTGCCGTCCGAATCTTTCGTAACAGTTGTAACAGTTTCGGTATTTTGATTCTTATTTATTTTCTTCTGTATGTTCTGTTGTTTAATGTCTTTGTTTCATTCCTTGTTCGTAGAACTACTGCAAATCACTTGAAGACCGTTTGGAGAAGCAAAAGCAACGCAAGGATCGAATTGTTCATGATGTTAATCTACTATGGAATCGCTTGGATGTTCCAGTCAATGATCAGCAGGATTTTTCCCGGAAGTACAGTGGCTTGAGAGCTTCGGATATGAATGCGGTAGGTTTTGAAAGTTTCTATTGAAAATGTACCCCTGCAAACTTTGTTCACGACTGGTTAGAGTATCCTTTCTATAAACCAAAACAAAAAGAATAAAATCGAATCCTGTCGGAAAAGGAATTTAAAACTAGTGATATCCTTTTTTAGTGGGAGAAGGAATTGGAACGCTGCAAAGAACTCAAACGTCAAAATTTGCAAGTCTTCATTGAGCGCCTTCGTGAGGAGCTGTCGGATTATTGGGACAGATGTATGGTTGGTCCAATGACTCGTGAGTGTTTTACACAAATGACTTCTCAAGACTGGAGCGAAGAATTGCTTGAGCTACATGAGCTAGAAGTTGCCAAATATCAGAGCCTTTACACGGCTCATAAGCAAATTTTCTTGAAGGTAGGAACGAAACGGAGCAAGAACTCACCAACTTGAAGTAATACAGTTTCCTTTCTTACTGCGTATAGATAAAACGCCGTGAGGATTTATTTGACCGTATGATGGACTTGGAAAGACGAGCCAAAGATCCCAACCGATTTGGAAACCGGGGTTGTTCACTATTGCAAGAAGAGAAGGAGCGCAAGAGGATTGTGAAGGATTTACCTAAAGTGGAAGAAGAATTGGAGACGCTTCTGTTATCTTATGAACAAAATTTTGGCCGTATGTTGATTGTGAAGGATACAAATTACATACATTATATGAAAGACCAATGGCGGGCGTATGACGACGAGAAGGAAAATGAGCGTCAGCAAAAGGTATAGTGTCGTTTACTCTATTGTCCTAATCAACATTTTGTTGGTGATTTTGTCAGTATTATTATTTGTCAGTAGTGTTTTGTTTATATACGATATGATTAATTGTTTATTAGTGTGTGTAGTTATTTGCCTTTGCATATTTATCGTATTTCCTTTTTTTAGGCAAAAGCGCGTGCTAAGCAATTGGAAGATGAAGCGAAGTGTGGAGCTAAGCCAACCACTCCTATTAAACGCCGACTTGGAAATACTCAAACCACTCACACAGCATCGCCTAAAATGCGTCGGCTTGATGGACCAGCAACGGGATCATCCAAGCAAGTCCATCCTAAGCAAGTAAGTGACTTTGCGTTTCGAGACTCGTAATATATAAAATAAATTCACGAATCGCATGGTGTTTCTTTGCAACAGAGTTCCTATAACGTATGTCTTTGTTCTTTAAGTTATATTATCCGAAATAACTGCAATTTAGCTTAAATGGGACTACCTTTATGTCGATTTTTTTTTTTCTCGTTTCATATGTACTATTTCAGGTTGGACGATATGCTACTAGTCTGCTTCAGAGGCAGACACTTGTTCACTTCCCATTGCCTCAGAATTTAGTAATTTATATACAGCAAGATCAGGTCTAGTTTTTCTTTAGTACTAGGCGCAATCCAAACATGTCCTCGATAGTATAGTGGTCAGTATCCCCGCCTGTCACGCGGGAGACCGGGGTTCGATTCCCCGTCGGGGAGAATTTTTTGGAAATAATAAGGTTGATGTTAAAGTTTGTTTACTCAATTTGTTACCGGCAATGTTCGCAAACTGAACTTTCACTTTCAGCTTACGCGCTAATAAATAGGCTTATTATATCTATTAAATACCTGTTTCGTTTTTCCACTTCTGCACATGCACTGTTATTTCTTGTTACGTGTTGTTTTCTCACCAAATTTGGTACCCTGAAATTGCACGCGTCATGTTGATGTCTTTGCAGGGCGAGCTGGTTCAATCAGATTGAACCTCAATCTACGTTCGTTTAAATCTTATTGAGTTTTTAAGGTTATAATTTAAGTTACAATACTTTGAAGACTTCACTACGTATACTATAGTAATCCCGAATGAAATTGAAGGAAAACTTCAATTTCCGGCGTCGCTTTCGCAATTTCTCCCCAGAATTGTAGGTCCTCGATAGTATAGTGGTCAGTATCCCCGCCTGTCACGCGGGAGACCGGGGTTCGATTCCCCGTCGGGGAGAATTTTTTGGAAATAAGAAGTTTGAAGTTAAAGCTTGTTCGCTCAATTTGTTACCGGTACTGTTCGCAAAATGAACTTTCACTAAACTTAATTCGTGTTGTTAATCTACGTGCTAATAAATAAGCTTATTACATCTTATTATATATCTGCTGCTTATACATCTTATTATAATCACAACATGAAATTGAAGGAATTTAATTTCCGGCACAGCTGTCGTAATTTCTAATGGGTTTGTATGTCCTCGATAGTATAGTGGTCAGTATCCCCGCCTGTCACGCGGGAGACCGGGGTTCGATTCCCCGTCGGGGAGACTTTTCGGTTATTCTTTCAATTATTAAATTTTTCTTTTGCTAAAGGAAAATTGCGTGTCAAACTTAAGTGAGCAATACCTCGGGTGTCTGTGCAAAATATAAAGTTAAGTATATTAAGTTGATAATGGTATTACAGTTATCTCCATATACATATATAATACCTCTTGTTAAGTAAAATTAGGTAATGTGAAACGGTGTTAAATTCAATTTCAAATTCAATTCGTAGTGCAGTGGTTTTCAAAGTTTTCAAACTCGCGGCTTTCCAGGGAGCCACGGCTCACAGTTTGAAAACCCCTGCCCTAGTGAAAATTACTCCAGAGAGAAGTGAATTTATGGTAACTGTGTGCATTTTATTGTGGATTGGGTTTTTGTCGTATTCAGTTGGATAACATCATTCATCCACAACAAAATGGGTGAATGTGAATCGCCGTTGAACCAAGAGTTGACGCTGAAACCTACATGCAGCTCACTGTTTATAAATACTATGTTTCTTTTTTTTTATACATTGAGAGAATATTAATGAATTAATAAAGTTTAAGAACACGAACGAAAAAGTTTAAGAATTTTCCTCATTAACTTGAGAAGATGCAACAACAACTTTATTGCAGGGACACTTTACAGAAAATTGTAAACATATTTCTGTTTTAAGTTTCGTCTCTTTCGTAAATATAGCACACACTTTTGTACAAAAAAACGATAACTGAGTTAGTAAACAAATGGCAGGAGAAGGGCTTTATGGAAAACTTACTTAAGCGACTTAATCGTTCAACGCGACGAGCACAACACGATTTGCCGACGATAAAAATGCCTATCCAAATGGATGCCATCCACGCCAAAACAGCTATTCTGCTCAATAGGAGCGTTGTTCAACATCTCTGTCCATAATAAAATGCACCCTATACTTCGTATTTCGTGTTTTAGTCTCCTGTTTTTGTTATTTTGTCAATGCCTTAGACGCGGTAAACAGTACACAGGTCAATGAACCGAAGAACGTTGACCTTGATGTCAGGGATTTATCTTTTGCTTAGGATAGATCACACATGTCCTCGATAGTATAGTGGTCAGTATCCCCGCCTGTCACGCGGGAGACCGGGGTTCGATTCCCCGTCGGGGAGAAACTTTTTTCGTCTTTTACACAATTTGTGTTACGGTTACCTATGTTTCTTGCGACATGTTACGTGTTTTTTTTTTTTTTGTTTTTTTTTTTAGTTATTCGTATTGCTGTTAAATAGTAAACTGACGTTGAACCAGTGTTATGTTTTATGCATCCACAGCTATGCCCATTGCAAGTTGGTTTACAGTTGGCATTTTAGCCTCGGTGTAAATAGGTTAAAAGAACTGGGTTACACCAACAGTGTGAGTTTAGATAACACGCAGTTTAACTTTAGCTTCGGTTACTTGTAGTGTTGGGGTAGAATGAATCCGGCAAGTCGGTAAAGCAGCATATCATACTGCAAACAGGTTTATGTTTTGAAAGGGTGATCGCTACCTTGATAAAAGCACTTGCAAGTCTATCGTAATTTAAAATGTCATTTAACAAATCCTCGATAGTATAGTGGTCAGTATCCCCGCCTGTCACGCGGGAGACCGGGGTTCGATTCCCCGTCGGGGAGGCTTTTTTTTTTTTTAATCGAAATTTTTTTTTTTACCTCCGTTAAATTGGCATGAACCTGTTAATGTCTTGCAGATATTAATCTGCTGAAATCTGTTTTAATAGATTCCAGCACGTGAAGGACCCGGTCTACGCCATCCTGTTCGGCGCGTACTTCAGGAGCGAACAACTAATGAAAATGAACGGCCAGAAACGCCGTTGGCCGATGTAACAGCTGCCAGCGTTGCAACCACGTATTCGGATTTTACGGTATAGTCTTATTTTCCATTGTAATGCTTTCTGTCCTAGGTTTCTTCGTAATTAATCCGTGGCTTCACAATGCTCGTCTCGGGTGGCCAAAACTGCTTGCTTTATTTTCTGGCAACATCGGTGTTACACTTTTCGACATTCTCGATTTTTGTCTTTTGCATGCTCCCTTTTGCTTGCTTGCTTTTGTATAACCGTGGTACCTGGTAGTTATTTAACCTTCACCTTAAATTTAGCACCGTTTTCGCAACGCTGGTCACCCACTTGAGAGTACCCGGCTGGAAGATTTGGAAGCATGACCAACTTGTCTTCGGGTTCTTCTTCTTCTGGGTGTTCAGAGGAAACAAAGTCTGGTCTGATCTTTGTTCGCATGTCTACCATTTGTCCGAAAATTGTGTCACCTCGTGCGTGCATTATATTGACTAAATTTTGGGGTTTGGGGCCATTTTGGATTTAAACAGCACGGCTTGGAAGAAAAAGCTAGAAAGGATCACTGCCGTAGTTCAATTCTGATGAAGAACGTAAACTCGACGATGACGCATTCACGATTTGATGGACCGTCCACGGTCCCACGACGCCGCTCGCCTCGTTTGGCTCTTCTACGGACACCAGGCACGCCCAGAAGCAACATGCGTTCTCCTCGAACACCTATCTGCAAATCGCCAAGTGCATCTCGTCGGAATTTGGCAGTAGCAAGAACCCCTTCTGGTTTACCCTTCCTGATTTAAATTGTAACCCTTTCCCCACTGTGGAGACGTTGGTAGCTATGATTGCGTTCAGATTAAATCTTACCTTCTTAAACCTGTCTTTTAGCTAATTTTCCTTTTTTACATACAATAATTGGACTTGGTCGTCTATTTAATGCTTACTTTGATTAAAGTCGAAAATTTTGCTTGTCACACGTTTCCATGCGTACTGAATGATTGTATATATTTTTGCTGCTGTTTCAAGATGAATATATTATCCCAAAATACATTCCGAAAGCATTTCGACGAACTTTGCAGTAATATACAGAATTGTTCTTTTTTCAGCTTTCGAGCCCTAAACAAACCGGAAAGTTCAATATGATAAACTTTCGTTAATGCTTATGTTCTAACGCTTTTCGATGAAATGACAAGTATCGCAGCACTAGCGTACGTTTTGCTGTACTTGTGTTCTCCATTTGCTTCCAGACGGCGTAGGGTAGAATGATTCCTACGGGTTGAACTTACGCTGATTCATACTGGGGTGTGGTTTCTGCGGAGCTAAGTAAACTAACATCGCGTGTAAGATCTTAGTTAAACCAGGCAAATAAGGACAGATTCTACGACAACTTTCGTGCTTTACATGTTTATACACGTTGTTCCAAGCACAGGTCATATCGAGCGGAAACACTATAATTAACATTGTTAAATTTTCGTGGCAAAACTCTGTAACGTAATGCAAATAAGGGAACTACAGAGTAAGTAACGGCACCCTGCGTTCTTGCATTTAATCTCTACTAGAGGAGGGATGGGACAGTTTAATTACTTTTCTGCTTTTAGTTTTTCTCTTCACGTGCAGATAAAATCCCAGTCCAAAAGATAGCTTGGATACTAATGCATCAATACGCGTTTGATGCATTAGTATCCTGGCTATCAAACGAGTTATTGTTTGTTCCACATGGAAAAACAAGACCAAATGACCACGAAAACTAGAGCCTCTTCCTAGTGTACACAACGAAATACCGGATACAAATTTTGGACTAGGGGTTGGACAAAATTGCAGTGTGTTTTGCCATAAGGAAACTAGTCGATTGACCTCTTATTAAAAAGTGCACGATTGAGTTAAAATATCCTAAAAGGGCAACGGAAAAAAAACTTTGTCTTCTAGTAAAGAGCGAAAAACCTAGTTTATTTTATATCTTTATTTTTATCACGAGCGAAATTATAATGAAGATGTTCAGCAAAGAAGAAATGTAACAGTGACGTAAGGGGGGATAGAACGACACATGCGGACACGAAATTCGCGGTTTTTATTGGTTCAGCGAGGCCACGAGATGCCTTGATGTGGAGTGTTTTATGCCCCATTTACTTCACGTTCGCGCGGCGGAAAATTTAGCAAGGCAATAACTCTGGAACGGCTCGTCAGAAAAATAAATTGAAACAAAACTCTGTGTTCTTATAATAGTGTACAAAATAAGAATCCATCAAAATCTCAATAAGTGTTTTTGGTGTCGATATTGGAAACTTTCTAGCACTAACATATCCAAAAAGATTTCGACCGAATGCTTAAGGACTTCAAGGAAATACAGCATAGTAAGGGAGTCCTCCATTTTCCTCTGTTATGTTTTCGACTGCGGAAGTGGTCAAGTAATTGTGGGGTGGGCGCAGCGCTGCCAAGTCGGTTTCACCTCGTGGTAAAAATGTCTCAGTCCCAAGCGTACTAAACTATCAATCTGGAGTTAAAAAAAATTCGTACAAAATCAGTGTAGTGAATTTGTAGTATGTCTTTTGAGAAGTTATTATCCAACTTATATTCTGCGCAAAAAGTATTTTTCCTTCATTTTTCGATGGATACATTGAGCGGTACAACGAAAATACCAGGATCCCTTTCTTACAAAAATTGTCACAAATTCAGAATCTATTTTGTTTTCTCGTAAAGGATTTTCTCTTTTTCGACGAAACTTTCTGAGTTTGTTCTTCGTTACGCCCACTAAGTGTGTAATTTTTTTCCGGTTCCATAATATTTCTGGTTCATTGGTTATGATTTTTTTACGGTTTGTCAGACGTGTCAACTGTCCCGCCCCTCCTCTATCCGTCTGAGTAGAAGAGATTGAATCTAGAAACCGCCGATCGGATAATATGTATGTCTAAATCCGGAAAAAGCAAATATTAAAAGGAAACAAAGTAAAAAGCTTAATTAATCTTTGCCAAGAAAGTTCGAATAATGTCCGCTTCATGCTTCAGTTATAGTGTCTCTAACTTTTGGCCTGTTAAACTACAGAACAAAGTAACTACGTTAACTGTGACACGATCGAATGTAGAATAAACGAAACCCTAAAAACATATCAAACTAGATAAAGCACACCTCGTATCAATTAGTCAATACAGAAACATAAAATGCACACGTAAGCAGAAAAAAAAAANAAAAAAAAAAAAAAAAAAAAAAAAAAAAAAAAAAAAAAAAAGCTATTCAAAACGAGCATTAAAGTCTTTGGGTACTAGAACGTGTTCAAACTCGTGGTGTAGTACGAAGTACAGTACCTCAAAATGTAACCAAAAGGGAATGACAGGCCTACTGTAGACTACACAATTAAAGCTTACTGTATAGCTTTCTGTAGGCTATACAACTCGAGTCAAGAAAACCGAACTTTCATATAAGGGACGTGCAGATTCGCACGTTAGTTGTCCCACGACGTTTCGCCAGTTCAGGCACACCTTTGTGTGCGAATCGTCTCGTTCTTATTAGTAGCTTGTAAAACCGAAATCGAAGAAAGCTTTTGCCCTTTGAGCATGACGTATTACGCTATAAACATCCTCATTTCCACAAAATACAGATGAAAGGACAGAGACTGGTATAAAATTTATCACGCTTGTTGTAACTTTTTCTTAAATTATTGTAATATAAATTCATATAATGTATTTTAAAGTCGGAAGCACTTGTGGTTGCTTACAAAATATGATAAAAAACAATATCAATAAAAGAAAATTTAACTAAATTCTGACGATCAAATGAATAACATTTGATCTGTACAAATCCGGTATTTATGTCTTTGCTCTGCCAACTAAAAAAGACCACAAGAGATTTGCGCACTTTCGATTGCAAGTACCTATTAAAGCATAAAATAATGCACAGCGCTGTGCGGTTTTGCGACTAACTTTGTATGTCGCTTAGTGTTTTATTATTTTTTTTACTGAACTGGTATGCACATACATAGATGGATTTCCACAACAAAAGGTGTGCTGAACAAGTTTCCCTACTCGTTTCTTTTCTGTCACATCCTTAAAGGAAAGCACTGTTGACAACTTTCCTACCACATACACTCAACAGGTAGTGAAAGGCATGTGAAAAAATAATAGAAAAATTGGAATTCAAATTACCTAAAATACTTAGAGATAACAATCCATATTTTTGCTCTGAAACAGTATTTACTTTCACGTTACTCGTCTTTCCTCTATTCTTAGCAGACGCCACTAAAACGGCGAACACAAGCATTTTAACTTACCTTATTTTGCAATTCACTATTATTTAAATATTTTCATTACGATTATTTTTATGTATATACACCCTAACAATATTACAGACAGGAAGTGTAATATTAATAGTCTTGTATTCGTTCATTTTGTACACAATTTGCATTAAAATAGAAACCCCCTGTCCGCCTTGACTGGTCAGCGAATTTCGGATCTTCTATGGGCTAATCGTGCCCGACTTTCACACTCGATCTCTGTAAGAAAAGAAGGTTAGTATGCTATTTGACCCAATTCTTACCCTCCGACCCGGATCTCCGAACCTAAAAAAGTAAAAGCTCTATTATCTATATTTGAGTATTTGATTGTTTGAAAACCTTTCGGTTTTAACTTTCGAAAATATTTGGTGGGTTCTGAAAAGAACCCGGGGGGGGGGGGGG
>JAGQDJ010000139.1:0-114663 GCA_022885665.1 Triops longicaudatus | reverse complement strand
GGGGGGGGGGGGGTTGAAATTAGGTAGGGATTCAAGGTAAGAAAAGATTCAGAGGTATCGTAAGAAGGGAAAACAAGAAAGGTCAAAGGCATGGGAGACATTGCTTAACAAAAATTGGGAGGAGGGGGTGGTTTTCACAGGCAATGGGGACGGGAGACACAGAATTCAGGGGGGAGGGGGGAGAAATGTGTTGTACGATACATTTGGACTTTTACACTGTCCTTCCTACATCCACTTTTTTGTACTTTTGGAAGACGGCATAGCATTTTTCAACAGACCCATAAACCGCATGCATACAAGTCCATTCTAGCAATTTGCCAGTCGGGTTTCTTTTTTTGTATACTATTTCCGCACTCCCACTGACCCCGGAACTGAAGTCTTCGCTGGTACCGACATCAAAATTTGTTTCACAAGAAAACTCTGGGGATGGGCTGGAACACAAACTAACCGAATAGGTAAGAAATTTTGCCAGTATTTTGTAAGAAATGCAAGGGTCAGATGGGTGAAAGCAACCGTCTTTTCACAAAAAATGGACGAAAAATGACGCAACATAAGGGAGTAGAGGGCAGTCATTGTCATTAGACATAAGGAGTCCTTAAATATCACAGTGGCAAAACTTGATTCCTCTTTCCCTTTGTAGCTACAATATCGCTATCATATTACATTTCCGGCTTGCGTGAAAAAAATACCGAAACAAAATGCCGAATTTTACCCAATATTTTTTTTACATATAATTCTAGAGTATCTGATCTACTATTCCCCATCACAAACAGAAAACACGGATATGACGTCATAGCATGACACAGGAGGGAAAAATCTTGCCGTTACACTGAAATTTTGCCGAATCCCAATACTTGAGCTAATTAAAGCTGGTAAGATTCAAAATTTGACAGACGGGAGGCCGACCGGGAGGATGGGGATATTACAAAGGATAATAGCGGGATGCTTTGTATCACTAGGAACACTCGTTGGCCTAGTGACGTCATATCCTCATTCACACAATACTGGCATGCCATTTATACTTTTAAAAATTAAAAAAAAAATACTTCAGAAAACCCTTGCATACTTTCTTCTGACATAGCATTGCTTTGTGTATGTAAAATATATCGGGAATCTCTGAAGCACAAAAAAGCTGACCACTCGACTCTTCAGACCAGCTTTTCAAACTCTTTATGTACAGCATAATACAGTGCTGTGCTTACTCTTTGCATGAAACCTCCCATGGAAAAGACTTACTCCATGACGGAATACTGCAGGACGCGATGATGGAAGTTAAACGATTTAAAAAAAAAGAAGTTTGTGCTGGATGTGGCATCTGAACGAAAAATGAACTTGTCCTATCGACTGTTATGACACGAAATGATTGGCGAATGAAGAGCTATGGAACGAACTATGACATGACTTCGAATTCGGAATGAGATGAGTTTTTAAGGTAAAAATGGCGAATCAATCCATTAGTCAGCTTCCGTTTTCATTGTCCGTATAACAAAGCAAAAGGTTCCTTTTTGAAAGACCGCTGCACTGCGCATGGACAAAAAAAGAAGTCCCAATAGAAAAGAGATCAAAGGGATTATTGTTTCTTTTTTTGTGTACGAAATGGAGGTTTCGATGGGAGAAAAATGGGAGATTGTAGGAACACGGGGGTAAGCTGTAGGCTTACAACCGCATAAAAAAGTGTCTTGGTCCTCCATAAAGTTTTACGCTTGGACTTTGAGCAAAGTCTTGAGACAGTTGCTCATCTCTTGATTGAAACGTGATTCAGTCTCCAGGTCCGCGACTGGCGAGGGGGAGTTGTCCAATCCCAAGGTCCAGCGGGACGGTGGCTTGGGCAAGCTGTGGGGCGAAGGCGGGTCGCTAAACTTGGCCCCGGCATAAAAAGTGGGCGGGCTCTGGCTGCAAGATCGCGACAAGGAATTGGATGACGACGAAGTCACCGACAATGTCGGCGAAGGCTGGTTACGAGGCTTGAAGGAGCGTTGACTTCGGGGCGCACCGCCCTGACGGCATCCCAACTGAGGCACAGGGATGCAGGCAGAACGTGGAGGCGTGGCTATAGCCATGACAGTCACTGGAACGCCCTGAGCCGCTACAGCAGCGTCCAAGGCGGGGTTTCCTGTCGACGAGGAATAGCACCGACTGCGGCGTTCTCCGTAGGCGTGTCCTCTTGGCATTGTGACGTCACTAAGGTCTTCGGCACACAAAAAAATCTTGCCCAATCCAATTGGTGATTTTCCCCAATTATCGTTGCTCGTCTCGAGATGCTTCTTCACGTTAAAGCTGATTTGTTCTTGCGAAACGACAAAATAGGCTTCTATGAGCTTTGTCGCACGACTTGACCTCCTTTGTCCTGTATGCTTACTCTCTCCCAACGGTTCTTTCCCACAAATCCAGGTTTCGGTGGAGCTGCGCAACGCACTTACCGATTCAACGCCGGATTTTGGTGGAAAACAATTTGGCAAACAATGCAACTTTTTGCTGATAATCACACCAAAAGGAGTAAACTAGAGCAAAAGTTAAAAAACGTTCCTTGTAATAATTGAATAAACTTTCTTTTTTGAGATTAGAACTGACTAAAGAGCCGTACTAGGCGTCTTACTTCTATCACAAACAACTACGCACTCAGACTTGACAAAATGGCGTCTGCCTCTAACAAGAAAGCTTGGCGTTCTGGGAGGCCTGACGGTGGGGGAAGGGGAACCAAGAGGGGAAGGTGCCCTTCACAACTTCCTGCTATGCAGCTAGCAGCAGACAAAGGACGCTAGAAGGCATGGGTGGTGCTTAGGTTAGGCAACCATCGTTCCCATTGGCTGAAAACCGGTTTCGACAGCAGCTGGCAATATGATTCTTACGTGACGTCACTAGGGAACAAAGAAACGAATTAATACTCTCCGGAAAATTTCGAAAGTTGTCTAGAATTCTTATATGTTTGATTGAAATCACACTTTTAATGTGCGTAGTACTATGCAACGGTTCTTCAAGACCTGTAACTCGATGAAACTCCCGAGCGATTTCCAACCCTACGTTAGATACTAATTTAAAACTACTTCATTGCTATTTTTAAATTTTGTTCAGAAGATATACTCATGTTCTTTTCTGTTGGTGGTATACGTTTATTACCCAATGCTCTAAATTCTACGAAGCATTATTTCATGTATCTGATAAAAGGCCCTCACATGCCAGAACACTGTAGTGCGAAGTTTCAAAGTAGCTTATACTACTTTTATCTAAAGTATCTTATGACCAAGACTTGGTAACTCAAGCTCGAGCTGGGAGGCGTGATTTACATGCAACGAACCAGTAATGTTTGGTATGGGTCAGGTCAATAGGCGTGGCTTGGCATGTTTCAGACTACGTGACGTAGTAACTCTTCTCACCATCCCCAGCATTGTTAAAAATAAACTCAACCACTTGTCTCTCTAATGCTGACCTCCCTCTTCCTGTGGATCACGGTTCGAGTTCGTCACATGCCCGTAACCAGGAGTTTCCCCTCCCCTGAATCTTCGAAAAGGACTCGTCTAACGAAAATGGTTTGTAAGCCGTGCGGTCCGCGGTTCACGTAGTAACCCTCACTGCGAGTCCTCTCTGAAGGCAGGTTCAGCAGCGCCTGAAGCTTCAGTCTTATTCCAGTGCTGTTGGAGTAAGGGGGTATATCTCCATAGGGGTGTGGTAGCAACTTTTGTGTTTTCTTGGTTTTCTCCTTCTTCCCTCCGGAATAAACAAAACCCACGTCAAAGCGCAGTAAACTTTCCATCTTTAGTGTATGTGTTTTCGGCATTTTATGATGTTTCGTGCCCTTTGTTAACGGATTTAATACTCCACACTGTTTAATTCAGTGTGCTGTTATAATTCAGTGCGTAGGTTGTGTCAGTGTTGCAACGGTGTAAACCCATGTTAGAAGCTTTAAAGTGACATCATACCTCAACAAAAATTTCTGTACTTCCTGAATTCTCGGCTCCATACCATAAACTTCAGCTCTAAAGGTAAATTCCTAACATTCCTAAAAATTGAAAATGCATTCAGTTAATAACGAAGTCTCATTTTTCCATTTTTTCTCCGAATTTAGGTACAGAGTGAAAGCATTTTATCACCAACGTTTTTCCCATTCGTCTGTCTTCATTCTCAGGGAGGACTTAACCACCCTTTCGTCACATAACACCCATGCCTGTAGTGGCAACTTCGCCAAATCCCAAGGGCCCCGTGCCCCTCTCTGGAAGGGGTGGATCATTGTCCCCTCTCTCCCCGTTGGCTTTAGATGCTGCAACATCTCAGCACCCTCATCGACAGTCTGGAGGTCCTTCTCCCCTCTCCGTCAACGTGCTAGCACAGGTAACATACTCATAAAGACGCTTAGAAAAAATTGAAAATTAAAGTTCCTGTTTTCGTACGCAGGATAGTTCACCCGTATTTGGCACCAGAACGCCTCCTTCGTTGTTGAGTTTGAGTCCTGGACTCAATCCAGCCACCATGGAAAGCCACAGTGCCCAAGGAAACGGACACGCCGCTGGAAATGGTGCAGCATATGCAGGGGTTAGCCACGCCCCTCAACGCACTTCTCCTTTGGCTTTGGGTTCCTTAGCGGGTAAAGGATGGATTTCTTTCTTTGATTTGTCTTTTTTGTTCTCTATTTTCGAAAGAAGAGGACTAGAAAGGGTTGTTACAGGGGTCCTGCCACCTGCTGGAAATGATCCATACGTCAACAAGAAGAGTTAAAGGGGCGAATGGCAGAACTTGTGTGATCTCTCCCTTCCTCGCACTAGCTGTGTGTAGTTTCGTTGCATTTTATTCGCGTTGGGGGAGGAGAACGTTGCGGGAGTCACGCAGTTAAGCTTACGAAGTTCAGCGAGTCGTTTCCTTTTCGGTATGAGGGGAGCGAGAGTAAACGCAAAGGAACAGAGAGAAAGTGCGTGGACTCGAGCGTGTTTCCCAACGTTCTACAGCACAAGCTTTTCCATCTTTTGAGGTCTCCTGGGTGGGAGGATAGCAAGCGTTCCATGTGGCTGGGTTTCCACTTGCTCCGCTGCCCCTCTTTCCAGAGTTCCCGCTTTTTATCTTACCCAAACAGACAGACAACTCTCCCTCTCGTTGGTGTGGGACCAGCCCGCGGAAAGGTGGTCGGAACGTGCAAAACCACGCAAAATATTCTGACCACAGTAACAAGGATATATGTCAATAGCAAGCTACTTTTTGTTCCATTCGGGGGCGTTTATAACAACTTTCCGACTTTTAAAAACGACAAAAGTTGTTTCGTTTTCAGGAATTTTTCAGGAATTTTTAGAATGTGCTTGCCGTTGTGTAAACTTTCGCAACATGTGAACCGAATTAAGAATAAACATAAATGAAAAGTAAAAGTTTGACCAAATTTGATGTAATGGGTAGACTTTTTCAAAAGTTGGTATGGGTTTCCTAGGTAGTATAAAAGGCATGTAAAAGCTTTTGTCCAATTAAAGCCATTAGTGCCATTAAATTAAGGCTTTTGCGATTGCGGTGAGGTTTGGGTAGAAAATGGAAACAAATCAGTTGACCTCCCGTTGTATGGAAACCTGGCAAATGAGATAAGCTTGAATGGTTGCAGGGAATTGGGTTCTTTGTCAGACTAGGGAGACCGAAATTCTAGAAATTAAGCTAAGATAATTGCGCCCTGTATGTCTGTTTGCAATCTTCATTTGCATTCACAGCTTTGCTCTCATTTTACACACTTTCTGTCAGTGAAGCCTGCCACATTTTAACAGAGCCACGTAGCTTGTACGTAAAGAACTGGAAAATTAGCGAGACTGTTAACAAATCCTTCGCACTCGCTTTTAATTAGTAATTTTTACCTTCTCTTTGTTTCGTACTTTGTCTAATGCAGTGGTTGGAACGGAAACTGTAATGTAAACATATGTAACGCCTGCGTGTAATTGGCAAGTTGCATGTAATAGACATGCAGTATTTACAATACTTCAAGATTTATTCTTGCAATTATCCCCGGATATGCCAGGAACAAGTGGTTTGATTTCTCCAAGACTCGAACACCCATTCAGTTTTCGAGCAGGAACTCATAAAGTAGAATTAAATTAATTTCCCGGGCAATTGGCCAAAACAGCTGATGGACGAGAATGAGAGAGAATGGGACAGGAAAAAAGACAAACATTACCTGACGTCATTTCCATTATGCAGGTCGTACTAAAAAGCTATAATTTGGGACTTAAATTCAAGCAAGCTGGCATGAATCCGGCGTTTCCGTGTTCCGTCTGTCTGTCCTGTCTTTCCCCTTGTCTCGACGTGTCTTTCTCTTCCCCTTCCTCTTTTTGCATTATTTACACGACCGCAACGTGCAAACAGGTGGATGTGTAAGGGCGGAACCTTATCCGCTGTCCGTCTCTTGCTGGATTCTGATAGGTACCCCAGGAAATCGCGAAGAAAAATTAGGGAGAGGGTAGAAAGACGGAGAATAAGAGACATAGACGAGAGAATGAGAGAGAAAATCCCTAACGAGAAACAGCAGACAACTTGAAATACGACACACATCTTATTTTTTCTCCCTTGTAGGCTTACAATAGGCCTATACTATGCATGCAACGTTATCGATTCGAGCTCACGTGACTTCATTTTTGGAAAAAAAGATAGAAGTAGTGGATATTTCCTTTTGTTAATAAAGGAGAAAAATGCGAAGGGCGTGTTCTGACTCGCTTTTTGGCGTTTTTTCGCCCAAAAAAGCGCTTTCAATGGGAATTGGGTTGGCACGAAGCGAGCAAGGGTGAAGATGAAGGCGGGTTTAATGTATTCCATGTTAAGGGAGGAAAACAGGAACATGCGACTTTGTATGCATTTGCACTCGTATCCCCCGAGTTAGCTCACACATCTCTACGGTGACCCATCCTTCTTTCACCCCGTTCACCCCCCGTGAACCTAAGATCGATCCAGAATGGCAACAACGTCGTTTCTTTTTAGCAGGGTGGAGGGAGAAATGGAGAATATTGGAACACGACAGAGGATGCAAACTTGGAATACGATCTAGGGGTGAGAGAGGGGGTGAGGGAATGTTCTATTTATAAGTTAGAGAGAACTAGTCTTGATTTCAGGTAGAGTTCTGGATTTGATTTGCATATTGCATTGTTTGAGAATTTTTCAAACGAGGGGCAAATTTCCTAAAATTTTTCTTCGTGTAAGGGGATTGCTTATTAATGTAATAGTAAAAGAAACGGAGCTCAGAACGCTTTTTGGAGGCTGGGGGTAAAAAAGATCAATTTTGGGGGAGAGAGATGGGAGAGAGAAAAAAAACTAAATGGGGACAATTTGGGTTACGAGACGAATAGGGAGAGAAAAAAAGCATTTTCGGTAGGAGGGGCAAGTTGAAACCGCGGCTCGACAAGAGAGTTAAGTGAGGGAAAAGGTTTCTTTTTGTGAAGTAAGTGGGGTAATTGGGGTTCCTTGAAACTAGGAAATGGAAAAGTTTAATTTTAGAAGTTTGGTAAGAAAATTGGTTTGGGAACTTTGCCCTTAAAAGCGTTTTTCCTCCCCTCAGCTGCAAGTTGGGGTAAGGAGAGAAGGATTGAGGTATTAGAGATCAAGCTGAAGCGTTGAGTTAATTAACAGGGATAATTACGTAAGATGGGGAGTACTCGAAAATGTTGAGACAAGAACTTTTTGGGGAGAGAAGTGGTAAAGAATATCAAAACTTGGAATTGCGTATCAAGGTGAGGCTTGGTATGATAAGAATGTAGCACATTGTAGAATATTGGGATTTGTTTATGTCGTCACATTGTTCAGCCAAGTTGTTGAAATTAGGCCGCTTGGACGCCTAGGCACTGCATATTGGAAGCGTTTTGAGACTTGGAAACCGGGTGCAGTGGGGTTTAGCACTAGGAAAGTAAACTATGCGGAAATGTACTGTAAAATGTGTCCCGTAGGAAAAGTTCGCGAAAGTCGGAACTAGAATTAGGATCCTGTTGTATATTAGTTTGCGAAAGAGGAACTAACGCGCAAAAGGTCACAAATCGCTGAACCTTTGTGTTCGGGACGCGTTGCACGAACTCCCATGGGTAGTTCGACATTCGTACTACGAACAGTGAACCCATGTCCAGTAGAAACGGGTACTATTGCCGTCTACATTTTCGCGTAACTGTCCCACTTATTTATTGCCGTACATTCGTACACTTCGCACAATAATAAGCCCCAGTAATTATATGGGTATAATTACAGATGCCCAGAGTGCAATGTAGCTAGAAGACAACTTTCTTCAGTAGCATTAATGGACCACAACATATCTGTAGATTTGCGGCAATGTTCCTGTTTATACAATTTGTAGGTTTCCTCTGATCATCGCGGAGAACTGTTTCGCGTTTGTAAGGTAGAAATAAGAGTTGAAAAATGCGCCTTGTATAATAATAATAAAAGCGTTATTATACGATGCCTCAAATAGAAGGATAATTATTTAACACCATTGGTAAGTCGAAATACTGTGAAGTTGGGCTTCTGGCTCTTCGTGTGAATGATCGAGTTTTCGTATTCCCGTTATGAATATGTGGTGTACTTTGTCCAGTCTTGTCCATGAGGCGAAAGTCTACAAGCTAGGCTGGCGGTAATGGGTTGCAGTAGAGGAAAAAGACCTTCAGCTTCATTTGTAGAATACAATTACGCACTGCACCCTTAGCTCGTTTTTCCCGGCAGAAAAAAAGCGCCGTGATCAATTTATCTCGCTAGCGGAATATTCTTCACAAAGGGGCCTCTAAAAAGTCCTGTATTTATCCGAAAAAGGGCGCAAAAGGGCCTGCTTTTCCCTCCACCCGTTAAAACCCACCCCTTTTTGGAGTTTTTAAAAAAGCTTTATAACTTTAGGAAACTTTTTGACTTGGTTTGAGGTATTAAAGGGCTCCTTTCGCCCTTTGGGCTCTTTTTCCTATTCTTGTTTCATTATTTTCTACCTTGAAAATGAAAAAGAAGAGAACTTTTGCCGAGGAGGAACTTTGGAGCTCCGGCGAGCCGAACAAAAGGAAGGGGGAAGAATGAAAGAAGATCGTGAAAAGAGTGATGAAGGTTCGCTAGTTCCCATTTTGACCAAATTTTACCTGGTGCCCTTTAACCTTAAACCCAGCGGGTTCACTTCAAAAACCCTTTTAGCTTGGTTAGGGTTCCTCTTGTGGATTTTTGGGAAAAAAGCTAAAAGAGAATCTAAAAGGGACAGCAAAAGACTGGTTTCTCTTCTACCATGGAGCCTCTTTGGGGAAGGAGGAAGCTTGTCTTTGTTGAAGCCAAAGTCGAGCTGGAAGCCTGACGTGGTATACATAAGTATTGCTGGAGAAGGTTCCCTCGGCCTTACCAGCAAAGAGCATTTCTGTCTTTGGGAAAATGCAATCCAGCTTGATTGGGCCAAGTGCCAACTTGCGTTTAGCAAAACAAAAAAGAAGGGAATGAAAGGGATATGGGGGACGTTTTTGCCATGTGGAGCCTGAGTGTCATGGGATATTGACCTCAGACCAGAAGACTATTGACATTTTCAGTTTTGACGAAACCGATGGACAAGAAGGAAGAGATAAATGTTCATATTCCTATAATTCCGTGATTTGAGTTGGATTTGCGATTTTTGTTAAAAACTTTGGGAGTGTTGGGGGTGGGAGTAAAGGGTCGTATGGCAGTGTGACTAGGTCGTTGCACTTCGAGTATTGGCAAAATTGAAGTTGTTTGGCAGTCAGTTTTTTTTTTTGCGGCTTGGGATTTATGGTTTATTGACGATAAAAAAATAAACGGTGTTATTCCTTTATGCATTACCTGTAAACTTCGGGTTGGTGAACTGCAATAAAATATGGAGACGTATGAAATTGGGACTTGTTTCGACAATAGGGTAAAATCTCGATAACAGGAATCTCATTGTGGTTGTAAAATGTCAGTTTGTTAGGCGTTTTGCTGTACAGGTCGAAAGTTCTTTTCCTCCATAATAATCGACTGGTCGTTTGAACGTGGATTGTTGTAATGCAATCTTCTAGCGTATTCTACTAGCGACCGGAAGTACATACATGGTATCTTGTTGATATAATAGTTTTGCATTTTAATTTGGTTTCACTACAATTTATATATTTTTTTTTATTTCAGTATAACATTTTTCACCACAAGTATATTATTATTCCACCACTAACTGTCCTTGACACGTGTAAGCAAAACTAGGAAACCTGTTCCACGTGGCGTTTCTTAGTACGCGAAAAGCAGAAGTGTAACTTTCTTCATTTCTAAAAAAAACTTTATCACTTCTACTTGCGAAACTCCATTGTAGTTTATATGGGAAAAAGTACCTATTTTTTCTAAGAACCTATTTGAAACCTATTTGAAAAAGTATAGGAAAGTATAGGAAAAAGTACCTATTTGAGACAAAATGTTGTAATTATGTCTCACTGCATAACTCGCTTTCTGTAAGGGAACTGGCACTGAAAGTTTCTTGCTCTTGTTTGTCCCCAAAATATTGCCTTCGGAAATCGTTCCACACACTCAGTAGAATTTGCAGAAGGAAAAGCCCCAATAAATCAATACTCTAACCTTTCTCAGACACGTTTTTTCTACTTCAATCTTCCAGAGGACAAAAACTCAAACTCTCTTTTTCTTTTACAATATCCAGATTTGATTCCCGGAGCTGCTCGCCTGAGTCCAGTGCAATTGGCGCATTCGTCGCCCTTCTACCGTGTACCACTTTCAGCTTCCAACCACGCAAATGAAGATGGACATAAAGTAAGTGAATAGCTAAACTTAAGTAAATTTACCCGAACCCTGTTTAGGCGTTAATAGTGCTTATCCTGATTTTTCTGGAACTACTGTCGTGACACTTTGTACTATGCCAACATAAAATGGGTACAATATATGTGTTTGGTTTATGACTAAGATCCTCGATTATTCTGAACCATTTCGTCTTTAAACCAACCAACCGAAGATAACAGAAGAAGACAACCAACTTTTACATGTAATTACTACGTGTCCAGTGTAATCGTTTTTAACAGCAACGCTAAAGTTCACCGGTTCGATTTAGAAAATGTTAAGTTCGTCAAATGCTAAAATCTTTCCCAGTTTCTAAAACGCGTTTAGATACCTGATAATACAGATTAGAAATATTCAAATATGGTTATTTCAGAAATATTCAAATAAATACAACATTTAGAAATAAGTACATTAACGGTTTTTCTTTTCTGTTCAGGTTAAGGTATTTATTACTTTAATCTACTTCGAATTCTTTGTTACAATATTTTCATTGACCAAAACCCACAGTGAAACTGGGGCAATTGCGTAAAATGTTACACTCAGCCGTACCGTTTCTTCCACTAAGGATTAGTCAGTATTACACACTGGAAATACTGTTGTTAGTACGATGTCGTGGGGCAAATCTGGTGCGTAAAACGAGTGTTTTTTTTTCTTGCTTATACAATGTTCCCATTCCGCAAAGTACCCCATAATTGTCCCCTGAGCGTCCCCGCATTTGAACTTGACAAGAATAGCACCTTTTTACCGGAATTTTCGGGCACAAAAAGCTCAATTTTTCGAAATTTCCTTTCCTTGCACTTCGCTCTCCATTTCTTTTATCTGGTTCTGTCAAAGGAAAAAAAGAGCCAACTTTTGTCAAGCTGACTTTTTCCAGTTGAACGCATATGATAACTTTACGGGGAAAAGGGCCTTGATAGGCCAGCGTAGGCTCAACTTGCGCTGTCTCTTTTATTCCGTTTTACGCTGGCTCCATTTCTGTAGCAGTTGGGACTTCTCTTAGTGCAAAGAGACGAAAAGGAGAAGAGCCCCAAAAGATCTTTCGTTTCCCAAGACCCTCCTTTCCCTCTTTTTTGTCTCATCCTACCGAAAATTCCCCCTGGAGATGACGGTGGGGGGATGTGGGGGGTGCCCAACTGTTGTCCACGAAGAAGATATAAGGCCGAGCGAAGAGAAGAAGGAATAAGAAAGAAAAGGAGGCCTGGAGAACACATTGGGGCTCGAGAGGAACCCCTTGTCCAGACTACAGGGAGGGAGAACTTGAAGGGAGGGTAATAGGGTGGGAGAGTTTCTCGTAAGGGGGGATGGAAATGGATGAAGAGCAAAAAGGTTCTAAAAGAAACGAAGAGAAGAAACGTTTGGGTTCCTTCGTCGTGTCCTTCTAGTTTCGGAGTCGTAAATCTCCCGAGGTTTTCAAAAAGGGGGAAAAGAGGCGGGGTTTGGGAGCTCGGAACTTTGGGGTCTTTGCGCGACGGCCAAGCCCGGGCGCGCACCGCGTGGGTAAGCGTAGAACACCGAGGGACACGGTCGTATAGTGTATGTGTGCCAGCTATGTGTTGGAGCCTAGGCAAAGCCGTAGAAGTAAGGGCAAGAAAAAACCTTAGGCGCTGAAGCTTTGGGGTGCCTCGTTCCTTACAGTGCTATATGTGCGATAACATATCTTGGAAAATTTCGGTGCTCAGAATTTTTTGAAAATTTGTGTAGTTCAGTGACGAGGATATAGAATTTCGTTGGGGATTTTCGTGTTAAAACATATCTTGATTGGCGATGGAGACGACAGGGATGGTAAGTGTATTGTTATGTGGTATGAGAATTGTTTGTTTCGGATTTTAAAAGAGTGCAGGGGAAAATTTAGCCGAGCGGCAAGTTTCGAGAGAAAATTTTGTGGAAATGGATGGACAAAGATGTGAAGAGTATGAGTTAATGTTTGAAGAGATATCCGTGGGGAAGTATTTTTCAGTGTTGCATTTCAAGGAATTAGGATACGGAGAGCATACGTTAAAGCAACGTAGTGGGTATATGAAGTTAAAAGTGTTCGAATGTGTGCAGCCGTTGCTCTTAAATACAATTACTAAGTAGGGTGAAAAGAGAGAGAGGAGAGGGATTTTCGGTTTGGGAGATTTGTGGGAAACTGACCAGAGATTACTAAAGGATTTCGCTTAAGGATTTGCATCTGGTGGGAGACTTGTATGAACAATGGTACCACGAATAACGAAATTCCGTTCGAATTTCGAAATCCATGTACAATGTCTGTTTAAAAAGGGTACTGTGATGCAAGACTTACGACTCGATTGTACTTGATTTTTATTAACAAAGCGGACCACTTTGCGCAATGTTCCGTGCAGAACCGCATTAGACAGGGCGCACGTAGATATACGAGAAAAACGTTGTACAGTACTTGTGGAAAACCGCACGTCCGCCGTACTTGCTTTTTATGGACGGTACTCGGACCTCGTACTTTACGATTTGCTTTTATGTCTATTGACTTCAAGTGTATACCTGATCCGTAGTTTCAGTTTACGATCAATCTTCGATTGACCCTTGAGTAACGGTTAAGACTTGCGTAACTTAATACCACAGCGTAATTAATTGAGCCGATTCCATGTACGAAGCCTACTTTTTGATTGTTTAATTACAACCGGTGTGAACATTTGAGCTTTGCTAGCTTATATTCTAATTGCGTACGTACTTTGGCCTAAAAACTAAAAACTCTGTCAAACTTCCTCATTAGTGTAATTTTTGTCCCTTGCGTGAATATGAATCTGTGGATTTGGTAGCAATGAAATCCATTTGATGCCAGAAATTTTCTTTTGATGTAGTGTGTTAAGGACTTCATGCGCAGCAAGAGGTACGTAAAATCCCAGGATTTTTTAAAAATATTTCTGGTAAATTGATGCTGTCTGGGTAAATTCGCAGCACTACCATACAACGTAACACAACATCAGTTATTTAGCAGTTTCTGAAATAGTCTCGAAATTACACAAGACAATGTAAGTTTTTGACTTCAAGAAAGTAGTTAGGCCTAATACATTTTAGGTAGAAATGAAAAGTTTATTTTTGTCATAATTTCAATGACAATTTTATTTTTTGACATTATTGTAAATATTCCAGGTAAGTTTTGGCCGTTATCTCTTTTTTTTTAAAAAAAATCATACTGTAAAATTGGACTAAGTACTTTATATTTCAATATTAAAATAAATCTGACAGCGATTTCTTTAATATTGTTACGGCATCATTGACAAAGGTGCCGATCAGCTTAGCCCGTTTCAAGCGTTTTCTCCAGATAGAAAACCGTATTCAAATCGTGAAAAAAGGTTCGACCGTTGGTAATATATGGTAAATCTTTCGAGCTAGTGTTTTTATTTTTGTGTGTAGTTATGTAAAAAAAGGCCAGAAAAAATATTGCATAGACGTCTCAATGGTTTTATAAGAGGCATAAACGGCTTTTTATAGCGCAAGGGGAGAGAGCTTTGAGGGGGGTCAGCCCCCCAGACGGGACCTAGGTTACACTTAAATGTCGAGTTACCCGTGACTGATTTACGCCCGTGAAATGGGTTTCGTTTCAGATTTTTTTTTTTCAGTTTTCGGAAAAGTGGGAGGGGTAAGAAGGATCTTAAGATACATGTGCGCAACAAAAGAAAAGATGTCGGGCCCGTGAAAATTGGACCGAATAAAACAATTGAAACACTATGGGCCTATGGAAGCTCTAAAAACATTGGGAGCAATCGTTTTACGACCTCTCAATGGCGCTTTTCTGTGTCAGGCCGCAAAATATTATTTTGACCTTTTGGCTCTGCAGAGAAAAATGGAGGATTTATGTAAATGTAAATCGGGCAAGTTGTGGCAGGAGTAAAAGACAAGCACGTGTTTATGGCCACGTGTTGGTAATCTTAACGAGGTGTTTTATGGAAAGGAAAAAACCTTCTGTTTTCGGTGACCCACATCGGGCGACAGTGAAATCCCGTTTAAGAGAAGTCAATGAGTGCGTAGCTATCTGGCGGTGGGTGGGGGAACTACATGCAAGGACCCTTGGGAACAAGCACAGGGTTCTTCGTCAGTTTTTCAAACTAGTAGAAGTTCATGTATTGCATTATGGATGCGTTTTCCCCGTAGATATTTAAAGTATTAAAGAAGTTGAATTCACAGTTTAGAAGACGCCCGAAATAGGCTTTAGGAATCAGTTAAGCGTGACAACAGTTAAGCCTCAACCAGTGTCCTGACGCTCGGCCTTGGTTCACATACACGACGGGGATCGAATACTGGGAACGAATTTACGATAAATACGTGGCATTTATTTAATGCAGTTCAATATGCAATAAATACATGCTGCTAGGTAAATAACGTAGAAATAGTTTTAAGTGAATATGGAACAGATTTGAACAAACTGTATCGACAGTAATGTTATAATTTGCAATATGTAGTGCACACATTTAAAATGTTTTGAAAAGTTTTAAAATTTTGCATTCATGTGTTGATTTCTTTACTCTCAAAGGTAAAAATGTTGAACAAATTTATGCCAAATGTTATCTCTCTAAATTTGAAGCTGAACCAGAAAAAATCTTTTGTAAAAAATCGCGTATAAAATCTATTTCCCTATGTTATGGAAATGGCTTGCTTGGAAGTGTTTATTTTATTATAGTAAAACAAACAAGAACTACCAATTTAGCCATGTGAACTGAATAAAACTATTGAAAAATGGACAGAAAACACGATTTTTTCGAGTTGTTCATAAAGTTATTTTTAAATTCCGAAAACATTTTCGAGAAAGGATAGAAGTGTTAAAAATGCTTTTGTGAATTATGGAAGCTTTTATAAGAGCACCTGACAGTTTTTCCAGTGTTATACAGTTTTACCATCTTATGTACCAAAGTACTACGCCGGTGCACTTTCAAATCGATATTGATCTATGGAATTCGAGTATGTAATGATTTAGCGTATTTCCAGAAGTCCGAACAGAGGCTATTGAATAACGTTGACAGAAATATCACGATAAACAAGCAACATTTTTTTTTTGTATTGCCACAGAATCCTAGCAGAAGTAATACAAACGCGCAGGCATATTGCATATTACAATATTTATGACAGTATCGTAACGTCCACGTTGCAGTGTATTTACATAGCAGAGGGCGAAATGCCGAAATAAAGTGGTTAAAAAATGACTTCCGGTCACATACCTTCTGTTTGGGAAAGTCACGCCCTGTTGCCCCAGCATATTCATACAGGAAGCTTGTTAGTGGTTTGTATACAGGCGGTATAGCGTCCCATCTCTAACCGAAAGGCCCATCATTGAGGAGATAAAGCGTTCTTCCTCCCCAAGTTTTGGTTTGATAATAAGCGGAAAAGTGTGCAATTTAGGTTTAACGAAAAGGAAGTGACGTAACCGTAATTGTGTTTCAACTGACTCATAGTAGAAGATAAGTCACTGTGAAAACAATGTTGTTACACTACTATACCGTTTTGTAGCTACTTTCACAACTTGCCACGTGGATATTGAATTGTTTTTGAAAATCGTCCAAATGGTTGAAATTGCAGCGACGCGGATTTGCATTGCGGAATAAATCATTAAATTAATGTTCTGTTTTTATTTCTTTCGTTGCAGAGTACCAGCCCGAGTAGGAAACGAAGAAGGTTGTCAGGGATGGCTCAGGCGATTCACAGCCCGCCCTCGCCAGGGATGGCCACGCCCACTTTGACATCGAGATTGTGGGAACGCGAGCGTTCTGCGCAAGTGGGCGAAGAACGACGGAGACAAATGACGCAAAGAAGAGGATGCACACCTACCCATCGTTGTGTGCGAAGGTGAGGATTTCTTAAGCTGAAAATAAATGTGGTTGATCGAAACTTTACATTCACTGTTATTGCTTTTGAATTTACCCCCACAGTCCTACGTCACGGAGGTGTCGGTACCGAGAAGTAGCTAGCGAAAGAGGCGGAGCTAGTACACAAAGAGACGAAAGAGGCGTGTCAGAGCGGTTGATGGAAGATCGATTGTATTCTAACCCTAGCGGGCATGCTAACGCGGGTGGGCGGAGCGTAAACGTGCAATCCGGTGCGCAAAACGACGCAATTGCCTCCGCTATCGGACTGAGTTTACCAGTTTTCGATCTAAGTCAGGTATGCATTAAAAGTTAGCTACTGATTTTGAGCATCATTCATAGTGCTTTGAACGGGCTGGGCTTCCGAGACTTCAGAACTAGTTGAATCGATTCTTTTTGTTCCACTATAGAGCCAATTAGGGTTTCGTTGTCGTCCAGCGTGACAAATTGGCACGTGAAACGACCAGGGGGGAAAAAAGTCGTGTGACACGAGCTGAAAGCTCCATCAGAAATGGTACTTGTGAAAAGAAAAAGAAGAGAACGATGGGGAAAAGTCAATTGCACTATTTCCGGCTTATGAGTTTGTTGATTGGGAGCATTTGACTCGGGCCGCAGCTCGTCATTCTATTGGTTTACACATGGCTCGTCGAACCCTCGCCAATTAGGGGTATTAAACTTGACGTTGTGAACGGGAAGTCCGACAAGTGAAAATTTCAGCTTCTGAAAAGACCTTTTCTTTTATAGCATAATTAAGAGAATTTTTTAACAACAACACAGGTCTGGTCAACGTAGAGATAAGGAGTTTGTGTCCAGCGTAGGTTTGGAGTGGTTAGAATAGCTGCACTTACCCACTGGAAGACCTTATAATATCGTCAATGGCACCTTGGTGTCGCGTGGAACACATTAGGCCAACTTGCGTGACGTCAGCAGTTCTGACAAGCATAACAACCTACTTGTGCCATTGAGAAAAACAAAAACCATGCAAGATTTCATCAATAACTCCACCTTTCATCCATTTCATCCATCTTTATCCTAAAAAAAGCACTCGAGCTACATTGGACACCCTCGCGATATTTTCTTGTAAAAGCACAAGGCCTCGTATGTGTAATTCTCTATTGTCCCACCCTCTCGAGTTAGGTCATAAAAAAGTATAAAAATCTCTGAAAAAAAAAGTCCTCTACTCAAAATCTCCCCTCCCTTGTCGGTACACCGATAGCACTAAAAAAACGGACTTGGATGGAGTGGGAGAGGATTATAGGCCGTTTTTCCTTCCGCTTTTTTATTAGTTTGTATTTCCGTCTTTTTGGGGCCCTGAATTCGTTTGATCATTCCGGACAAAATTTGAAGAGTTGTAGTGCAGACCCGCAGATGGGGGGAGAGAAAGGCGAACATGGAAGCGAGCTCGTACTGCCTTGCACTGTACCTTCCAGTATCAATAAGTAGGAGGAGCTGGGAGCGCCAGCTACGCCTTCCTTGGCTTGCAAGTTTCCGTCCCAAGAAAGAGAAACGCGGGAGTTTTGTCGCGCGCCCCCGGTGCTTTGGGCCACCCTCAAACCCTCGTGTATTGATCCCCACTCCTTGTCCCTGGGAATACGTTCGCACACACACATACACATATATACACACAGAGAATTTCCCAACTGTGGGGACTTTAGTGCAGATACCAGGTTTCTTGGACACGAACGTGTACTGTGGCGGTTGCCCAAGCAGCGTCAGGGAACCAAGCCAAGACGGATGTGGACACTGTAGCTGGCATGCACACACATTTGTGGGGTCTACCCCCTTCTCTTGCGTTTGCTTTAGCTTTCTTTGCCCAGTTCCTTTTGTAATAGAATATATTTTAAAAATAGCTATGATTAGAGCAAAAACGACGATTGAACCAAATATGCACTGAAAGAAAATGTTTATTTTGTCTTGATTGTGTACAGAAGGGTCCTAATTGGACTCAACGAGTGTAATTAAAAGAAACGAGCATATTGGTTGTGTATTATTCCTATGTGGGTGTGCGTATGCGATACGCGGGAAAAATCTGCTAGGAAAAAGTTGGCAAACCCCATTTGTCCCGGGAGATTTAAAATGTGAGATGGAGAATAAATAGATTGAGTTTTCGTTTTGCAGAAATTGGTATAAACAATGGTACTATTATTATGTGGGCGTTTAATTTCCCTATTAATTGAATAGTTTATTGAATTATGCGGGTAACTGAGTTATTAGATAAGCTTTTTGTCAAGCGTTTCAAAAAAGATCTAGCTTTCTTTTCAAAGGGGAGGTGGTAAAGGATACGAGCGAAGGAAAAGACGGGGAGAATGTGAACATTTCGTACATAACGTTTTCGTTTCATTATGGGGGGTGGGGGGAAAGAATTAAAGGCGCTAAGCTTGTTAAGGCTTTTTGCATTAGTCGCTTGGAAACTAGTTTGTGTGCCTTTTCTTTAAGGTTGCCATCCGGAAAGAAGCGTATTGACTAGGGAACTGACTTCTTGCTCTTTGTTGAAAGGTTTGACCAAGTTGACGAATCGTCTTGGCTGGAAATGCTGACAAAGCGATTATGAAAATAAATGGGAACCTCGTGTTAAAAATACTTTTTTTTTCATGCAGCAATGCAGCGGAGAAGTCTCTTTGAGACGTAGTGTTAGATGATTGTGTTAAGACTATACAGAAGAATTTTCGCTGTAACATTTTGCTTTCTAAAGTTCTCCGAAAAGAATAGGTTTGCTGCTCCATCCACGATTGTATTCAGGCTTTTTTATCAGAGGTGAAGGGGGTTTGAAGATAAACGGAGAAGACGAGGTGGTATCAACGCCGGGAAATTGCGCTCGTGATTTTTGCGAAAAAAAGTGCTCCCTAAAGTGATAAGCAGGGTCCGGTGATCTCGTGCTGCCCCGTTCCGTGTGAGCTGCGCACCAAGTGTGCTCAGTGGATCATTTCTTCTGGAAAGGTTTTTCACTGTACCCATGCGAGTGAAGGGAGTTTTCACACGTTTTTTCTATCGCATGGAATACTGATCTGTTCTAGGGGAAGTTTCTTGCTTCATTTGATTTAAGTTCATGATTATTGTTAATTAAGCGCGTGAAAAGACGATGTTGGACGAGGTCTAAAAACGTTACCAAGTTTTCTTGGTGCGTTGTCGGAAGGGAGTGTCAACACAGCACGCATGGGAAAAGCGAAGGCATGGGGGAGGGGTTTTGTATCTTTGTAAATACGGGACAGCGAAGGAAACCTTCGAAAAGGTAGCGCAGGCGGACGGTTGGGGTGGTGGGAGTTCGAGAAAATGAAATGGAAGTAGGTGGTGTGGGAGGGCGAAGGTATAACAACTTACATAGACGTCAATACGGGCTGTAGGCTCCTCCCGCTGTCCGCATTTGGGTCCCCGGGTTTCGTGGAGCGGGAGCGGCAGGCAAGTCTTGGCCGGGCGCGTCTGAGCAAGCGCGGCTAGGGCACCTTGTCCTTTTCGCGTCCATCGGTTCCCTATTCTTCACTGGCTGGTCGGTTAATCCACTTGCCAAACCGTTGCCAAACTTCGCTCAGGGATGGGCGCTCTTACTTGAACTGGCCAAAGAAATTTGGGAGAGCTGTTTTGCTTTCGCTTTCGTTTTGCTTTGCTTTCGGGGGCAAGAGCCAAAGAAAAAAGGGAACGGAACGAACAAATGTGTTGTGGTGCAAACATGGACACTTGACGCCATGCAAACCGTAGTTTGGAAACCATAAAGAAATTTCCCGCGTAGGGGAGGGGCGCTTGGTGTTATGGGTGACTAACGTCTTGGTGAGCGCCATGGATTAAAACTCCCTAAAAGTGGCTTTTTTGTCTTAATGAACTGTGCCGAGTTAGCTTATTTGGAGGTGAAGAAAAAAAACGCGCTTTTGTTGTCGCTTGACAAGTCGAAAAGAGGCAGTTGGCCCAGCGCTCATCGAGTCGTGCCCGTACTCGTTGGACAGTGGTATAGCGTCGAGTTGGTTTTGCAATGCTGCTGCTTTGCACCATGCCGTTACGAGGCGTCGTTGATGTTGGTACCGCCATGGGCGTCCTTTCCTTCGTGACGGTAAAAAAAATCCCTAGTAGTCCCCTCAACACCATCCTCCTTTTCAAGAGCTTGTTCCCGCCTTTGCGCCCTTTCTTCCGACTCCCTTGTCGGGATCCTTCTCCTTAACGCCCGCCGATCATTTTCTTAGAGCTTGAACGTTATTGATTGAACATCTTCGGCATTTGGAAAGACTTTTCCGGGGATTTTCGGAGAAAAGAATGAAGGGAGATGGGAAAGCAACGTTGCGGTTTGGTTACTAACGTTACTGGGGGAGCAGCAAAGATTCGTTACTGGGCCTTTCTTGGGGCTGTAAGGGGCTTATGAGGAAGTTATCGGTGATTTACAGCTATATAGGCTTCAGAGATAAGAAACGTCGCTCCGTGTAGGTTGACGAGAGGGCAACGAAGCTATGAATAGGGTCTTGCTTTGGGGAAAAAAGAGTTGATAGCGTGGATGTTGGGGGAGCTCAACGTTAAAATAGAATCAAGGGTATCGTGGAGCTTGATCGTTGAGCCACAGTGATGTTTATGCAATTTCTTTCACATTTTTTTTTTGCGAAGCAGGTTCATTAAATACATTTCATTGTCGACCGGATGACGGAAAGTATAGTAACCTTGGTAGTCAAAGTGAATTCTCTTTGTTGCGCTTTTGCGTTGTAGTAACGAAGGGGATATTAGTGAGATTAGCGCCTAGCTAGGAAAAATGGTGTACTCAACTCTTTATGTCAACCATTGGGGTGACACCGGAGATGAATGGCGGATTGTTTTACATGGCTGACTAATATGAAAGCAATGGAGAAAATGGAGTAAAGTCTGCTATGTAGCTTCGGTAGGAGTGTAAGGTTCCCGTTGCTTGTGCCAACCTAAACATACGATACACAGTTTCCAAATAGGCTATTGGAATGCGCAATATCTTTGTTAACCCGGAATTCTTTCTAGAATAAGAGCTTTTTTGGGGGGTAACAACTTGCGAATTTTCCAGGGCAAACTAGTGTGCAACACCTTGTACTGCCAAGGAAGAAATTTCTGATTCCGGGGGAGAAACAGGACCGGCTTTACGTCCGGGCTCTTTGTGTTATTTATTCATAAAGATAAATAGGAGACAAAGGAAAATTTGCACTTGAAAGAAGAATAGCTGCAAACTTTTGACTTCCATTGTTTGAAACGGAACCGAAGCAAAGGAGAAAGTTGGAATGTTTTCACGTGGATTAAAGCGCCATATTTTGAAAATCTTTGTAGATTGGATTAGGAAAGCATAGAAGTGTCGTAAATGCAGGTTGAAGTAACTAATGATTTTTTCTGTTCTTTTTAGGTACCTGTGTCCATCCCGATTAGCTTGCCACCCAATCTGGGTAGTTTGTACTCGGCAGCTGCGGCGGCCGCTGCAGCAGTGCACAGCCACGGAGCGGGATCACATATTTCTTTGTGTACGGGCACCAACCCTTCGCAACCCCAGCTCACACCTACATGCCAAATGCAATCTTTGTACACTTGTACCGCCACGCACTTTCCCGGCGCTTGCCAGGTAATTACTGTCCAATTCTTGAGGCTTGTTGTCAAGCCTGGCTCTGTGCGGGGGATTGAGATGAGAGGAAAGGGGTGAGAGCGCGGGGTGACTGGATCTCGGGATTCATTAGCGTCTTGGTAATGAAGCTTTGCACCAGATTTACGCGTTAAGTGAGGAAGCACAGCATTGGCCCCTAATTACGGAATTAGGAAGAGGAAAAAACAAGCTCGGATATTCTTCTGTCGACTGATGGGGCGCACTTGCAATTGTTAGGTTAGAGCAAAGGAAAGTCTCCTTTATTCCGAAAAAAATATACGGTTCGATCCTTTTTTATATGAAAGGCAAGTCACCTGTGTACGCGTAGCCGTTGAGTGGAAAATCGTTAAGGTTGCCTTAAGAAAAGGAAATTGATCGATCTGAAATTTTTGTAGAGAAATACGATTAAAAAAGGGCGTTAAATATCACATAGTTTTGGCCGTGTATTTTGAATAGAAGAAATGCAAATTCTTTTTTTGATGGGTCGTGTTGTAAAGGAGATAAATTCAAATGTTCGTTTTGTTAGCGAAACTTTCTCCAACTTTTTTTCGTGGTTTTGTGAGGATGTTTTGATAAATACGGCACATTGTGTTGAGATTTATGCCTCCCTAAGTGAAGTGAAGTAGATGAAGATGGCCTTAAATTCCGTACAATCAGGGACAGCAGTACGTCTCGCCAAGTGTAAAATAACTTGACTTTGCTCTTGAGTTGGTGCCACGCGTTGGTCAGAGCTTTCCACTTCCGTTTTTCGGGTTGTCAGGACAACCGTAATGTAATCGAGCTTCCAAAATTCAGTTGACTGTCTTCGCTTTCCTCTTCAGAATTCAATAACACGATGGGTGGAGGATGGGCCCAGAAATCACATTGCTCCGATATTACAATTCTGCCTTCTTCCGTTCTCCAGTTCTGGGCCCTCAGCTAAACTCTTATCTTATTTTTAATGTTTTCCCCCACTACCAACCCCTTGACACAGAAAGTAATAGGGTTAACAAAAACTTGAACATCGTCCTTCACAAAGTCCAATTTCCTATCCTTTGCACTTTGCGTTATGAGCTACCAGTTTTATGTCGTGTTTTTTACACCTTGTCCAACACATCTCTTTCCTCACAAACGGTGATAGCGTTTTCGTTGTATGATTCTTTAGTTGCACCATAATATATTATTTAGTATCTTATAATTCTGTTTTCTTTGTCTTGGTAATTCTTATTTTAAGTCTAGTGCCATGTACGATTAAATTATGTGCTAATTTCAGTTTTTCGTCTCGTGTATTTGCAGTTACCGCAATTGAATGGCTGCATCCCAGCGCCGCAAGGTTTTTCACCCTTCGTGGGCGTAGTTCCGCAGACTCCGCCCACTAGTGGTGCCTCCTACGCTCCTGCTCACGCCCCTTCCGCTGCACAGCTCCACGTCACGTCCATGGGTCTCGGGATTGGAGTAGGCGTGGGTGTTGGTGTAGGAGTGGGCGTGCTGCAGCCTGGACACAACCAAGCTTACACGCACGCACATCACCATCAGACCAATATGGGTGCGGCGCAGCGTTCGCCGGACGCTGCTGCCGCAGCGGCTGAAATGGATTTGTTGACGGAAGCGCACCGGCGAGCGGGTGCCGCCAGCCACGCCTCTTCCTACTCCTCCCACCCGCATCTTGGTCCTCCTCCCCCTCCTGCTCACCCCCATCACCCCGCACATGCTCACCGACTCCCTGCTCACCTGGCTTCACACCATTCATCGCATCCCGCCAATAACCCTAATTTAAGCCACGCCCATTCCCATTCTCACTCCCTCCCACCCCATGCTCATCACAACAGGAACATCATGACCGCACACGGACCCATGCCAGCCCAACATATGGGCCACGTAACTGCCAGCGCCCCCTTATTACTAGCAGATGTATGTTTATTTCATATTGCTTCGTTCTAAGGCCTGTTCACACTAACAAAATAACAGTAAAAGAAATTAAAATAAATAAGTTTGTATTTGCCTTTCACCGCAAAATTCACTATTGCATACTAAACTTTCTTTTTAATACTTGTGAATAGAGCTACTTTCTGGGAGATTGTGGAAATCGTAATTTCTGAGCGATTTTAAAACGAATTTTTTAATAGTGGGAGTTTGTTTACCTTTACTTAAAAAATATTAAAAATTTTGAAAAATGGTTCTCATGAATTTATTTTTGATTTGCGTAGGCGCGTGCTACTCAAATGGAAATGCTACACCAGCGTAGCCGAAGACTGAGTGCAGGACGTCGGGGAGCTAATAATGGAGGCCCAGTTGGCGTGGTTTCGGGCGCATCAGGCTTGAGCAACGGAATGGCTGCCAACAGCCGAAGATGGCGCGCCCCGCCCTTGCCTCCTCCGCCCTACCCTGGCTTCTTGCTCCATTTCTTGGCCATGCTCTCGAACCCGCCCCTCTCCCCGTTCGGAACTGATTTGAGCGCCTCAGGACCAGATTCCCCCGAAACGGAAAATTACGAAGCGTTACTCAATTTAGCGGAACGACTCGGCGAAGCAAAACCAAGGGGACTCTCGAGGGCCCAAATCGAGCAGCTGCCATCTTACAGGTAACTTTCTCATTATTTTTTCGCCTAATGTCTAGCTTTGTTAAACTTTTGTCGTTTTACACATAGATACACTGGAGAAACTCCGGAAGGTGGGCAAACCACTTGTGTGGTGTGCATGTGTGATTTTGAAACCCGGCAGACGCTGCGAGTATTGCCTTGCAGCCACGAGTTCCATTCGAAGTGTGTCGACAAATGGCTCAAAGTAAGCAACAAATTTTAGCGCTGATTCAGAGATTTGTTATTATAAAAATATTGTTTTTGGAAAGCATTCAGTTCACTTGGTATTTTTTTTCGAAATCATTGGACTTATTCGTGTATTTATTCAATTCCTTTTTCTCTTCTAGTCGAATCGCACCTGTCCTATTTGCCGTGGCGATGCGTCTGAGTATTTCGGCAACGCAGAGTAGAAAGGTTCAGTAGAAATACACCAGCTTCCTTCGTTAACAGATTTGGAGCCACTGTGAATGGGCTGCCACGTTTTCTTCCTCGCCCCCGAAGCCATGAAAATCCCGGTCCCAGTTCCCACCAACCACTTGTTCAAGCCATACTCGTTCACATTTTTGAGGCGATCGTGCCCCTGTCCCCTTTTTGCTCCACGTTCCAAGTTGTCTTTCTATAGTGAACCTCTCGAATTCACCTGGAAAAACTGTCAAGCAACTTTTACTCGGAATTAAGCCTTTATTAACGCAGTAAAGGAATATCATCTTTTTGCCATTGTTATCGCAACTGCGCATAACCCCCTTAAGCGTTTTTAATGCGTAATTTCCACCAAAATTTTCCCACCAAGACAAGGTAAACTAGACAACGCTAATTGTATGTTTGTTCGAAGATAGGAAAGCGTTCTTTCTCCCTGCTAGTTGATGATTGAAAAGTTTTTGAAACCAATTACGAACCCCGCCAAGCTGTTTAGTCCCATAGATGGGAATTCGGTTTTCAAGCCTTGTCCAATTGTAATGTGGTAAAAGTTGTGTCCATGTTTTGCCTCCACAAATTGTTAGAAGGGTGAACGGGAGTTCAAAAGATTTTTAGACATTTTGGGGGAATATTTTACTTAACGTGTGTGGGGGGAAGGAGAGGGTATTAGATTGGCAAGTTAAGGGTGTACACTTTTGCGTTGCCACGAAGCGGGCCAGTAATGGAAGTTTTGTTTGATTTGATCTCTCCCAGCTTATGTTTAGAATTATGCAAACTTGAATTACTGTGTCAGCGATTGTATGGCTTATTAAGGGTTTTTAATTTTATTTTTGTGCCTTTTTGGTATTGGCTGTCACGCTCCAGATTTATTTCCTGCCGGTTGCTCTTCAGTCTCCCGTCTTTTATTCTTTCTACGCAATAGCAAGTTGTGAAAGAACCAATCACGGCCAAAGAAAGAAACTTATTGGGGAAGGGATTGTTTGAGAGACGAAACTTGTTTCCATTGTTGATTTTGTGCTACTTTTACTTCTCCCAATTTTCAACCCCGCTGTTTGTGGGCTAAAGAAATCTCCTCTAACCCCTCAGCTTTGTCTCACATTCCGGTTCAAGCCAACCTTTTGTTTCCTTTCCGTAGACGAAAACCTACAATAATTGGCCACCGGTTCGATTTTTGGTATTCAGACAACTTAAAAAAAGTAAAGAAAAAATTTGTCCAGCATTGCCGTCCTCCGTCGTCCAGCTTGATTCAAGTGAACGTACCTTCCAAAAAAAAGAAAAAAAAAAGAAAAGAAATAATGATTCCTTAACTTCCCTCTTCGTACATTGCAAAACTATCTCACGATGTTCCAGGGATTTGTGTGCCGTGCGTGAAAAAACAATATTTGCTTTGAAGAAAAAGATGTCAAAACCTCTTCTTGCAAACAAACCCTTCTTTTGACTCCCTCCTTGTTAAAACTCCCCTGCCCTTTTTTTTGGTCTATGGATGAATTTTTTAAATATTATTGCTGTGATAGTTCAATTTTCTTTGTATTGTTTTTTTTTTTTTTAGAAAAATTCATTAGGAAGTTATTGCAATTCGCCCCTGTTTGTACTTGGATTACTATACTTGCGTTCCGCTGTTGTCCCACACCACCTATTTTACAACCCCCTTACCCCTTTACAACATTACGATAACGAACATGTGCGTGGTTTTGGCTATATATACCCTATCTTGTTGTTCCAAGTGGTTATCGTATACTAATTATAAAAGCCTTCCATGCCTACATAGCCCTGTACGCCTGTAATTCCTGTGCCGCTTTGTTTGTATCGAACTGTACGGGTTAGGTTGTAAACCAGCGTTTTTTCGAAAATCTTTTGACTTGTTACCTTGAGCTTTACTTGGATAGAATTTGAATATTGACTAATTAAACCTGTCATCTTTCAGGGTTACGGATTTGTAAGTTTTTAAGTTTGTGGAGTTAAGCTGGCTTTACAGGATAACACCTGTAAAAAGAGGAGCATTAGTTAAGATTTACCTAGGATTTAAAGCACTCCGTAGAGCAAGATATTCGTCTCTTAATAGAGGAAGCATTCACCTGACGGACTAATTTGGGAGTGCATCTAGTTGGTATCAGATTGATGGAGAAGCGGAAATTGGAGTACTGAAAGTGTTATAAAACCTTTCAACTAAACGATGAAAGAGATCAGTTAGTTGCTTTCTCACAATTGACTCAGCGAAAACTAAGGAGTCTAAATCAGCACCAATAAATAAAGGAAATTAATAAAGTCACGAGAAGAAAAATGAGACATAGTTATAACAAAGACTAGTTACACCAAACAATCGGTTGTTGTGGACGAGGTCCGCAGATATCGCGAGGTTTTCCCTATAATGCTCAACGTGGTATCAAGATGGTTACTTGAGGCTTTTTCGTGTCAGTATAGAACGGCGCATCTCAATAGTGCGTAAATTACCCCAGATTAGGTAAAAGTTAACGGAGTCTCGGAACCAAGGAAAGATAAAAAAAAAATGTTCGTCTGAAAACAAGGTGAAGGGAAGGTTACACAGAAACGTCGGAGTCATAATTCTGAATAGTTTCTTTACAGCAAAACACACGGACATTTTGTTCCACCCCAAAGCCCAAACTGACCACTTGCCTGACAATTTGTACACTTGGAAGAAACCCTAATTCTTACGAGTGTTTAACCTTATTTTTTTTATATAAAGCTCACAGTACCAGATTTAACAGCTACATGATAAATTAATCTAGTGCGTCTATTTCAGTATTATAATTTTATCTGCACACGAAATGGAAACAGAAATCAGAGGAGTGTACAAATCGTCCAGTCGCATCTCTTGTTGCATTGCGTGCCCAGGTTGTGTGGACCGTGATATCCCATAAACGCTACTCTGAAGGGGTGCGAGACGGTTCAGTTATTCATGCTTTAAATTTCATTCGTCATTAGAGTTTCACTCAAACTGGACTCATTCTATCGAATAAGCTTTACTCGCACAATTAAGATTTGGCAAACGAACACTAAAAAAAGAGCTGTATCAACCCCTATTCACACGACATGATCGGGCCAGAAGTTGATTCAGAATTCAAAGCGACCTGATATCTGGATTATAATCCATAATTAATCTTTGAGCGATGACTCGACTTAGTTCTAAAAAGACGTACGAGAAACGTGTGCAAGAGCATGAAATAAAATTTACAAAAATGAAAATAAAGTAAAAAATAAGAAATCCCAACTAACTAAGGATGGAGCTACTAATAGCAATCTATAGCTAACAATCAGCATGTAGTTCCGAGACACTTTTCACACCTGTATCGGACTACTGCAGGCTTTTGAGTCGAAAGGTCAAAGCCAGTCAACGTTGGTTGTCGAACCGAGGCAACGTTTTCCGACATGTTCACGAACGTTGGTTTTCGGATCTCGTGTCTCTGAGCTCGAATCACAAATTTCGATGATCGATTCTCCTTCTTTTATTTAGATTTACAGGTTGCGATGTTTTGAAAAACGGATTGCGATCATGGATTTTAGGCTACCGGATCAGAAAAGTCCCTGACATGAGCCAGGTAGATCTATTGTCAAGCTTCAACGTATGGATGACAACGACGAGTCGTGATCCAAGAAACTCGATGAGTCTGCTTAGTTTCCTGAGGAACCCGAAAACCTCATTTGCTGGTTAAATATTGCTCTTTCCGAATCCGAGTCCTTCGTACGACTAGCTTACCGCTTCTGTATTTAGCCCCGATTAGGTTCATGCACGGCAAAGTCGGTGCGTTTCTTCGAAATGATACCACCCTTTCACTCGCTTGTGCCAATTCTTTCTCTTTTGACCTTTCAACATGATACTCAGCTGTTTTTCCTTTTTCTTTTATCTCTATTTCGAACATTTCGACGGTTGTCCACCTTTCGTCACAAGCGCTGTGCGCAATTCGAAATGGTAGCGTATTGTTACACAATGTAGTTACCCGACCGCTAGCGTTGAGTTTCACGTGGCGACTACATGCTGTTATTATTATTGTGCAAAATAGAGCTGTTTGTAGTAGGCGTACTCTTCAGGCGAACTCGGTAGAGTAAGTAACTGAACAGTATGAATACTTGCATTACAGTTTTTAGCGTGGAGTCCTAAGCGCAGGAAATTTTTGCAGGGGCAGTCAAGCTGCCGCGAGGCTACCAACATGGCGTACTACTACGCTTATGGGGATTCCGACGATGGAAATTCGTCCGATAGTGACACTAGGTACAGGCTTTATCAGCGAAGCTTCCCTGAAGTATTAAGTGAACTAGACCGCTCCATTTTTGAGAAAATATACTACCGATGTTCCATGTCACAAGAACACCAACACCATGAACCTATGGATAAACCAGTTGATTCTGTGGCTCCAAAAATGGTTGAGGAGCAAAGGAAAAGGCGTGAAAAGGAAGCTCAGGAAAAAGCAGACAAGAAAGCTGCTGAACTTATTGAGATAGAGGAAATGCAACGCCGAAAGCGCGAAAAGAACATTAGGAAACATCAAAAGAAGAAGGCCAAAAAACAAGCTAAAAAACAAGCCCAAACAGGCTCAACCGTCTTCGAAAGTACCCAGGCACAGAATGATTATTGTGAAACAGTTGAGAACAAAGAAAATGGAACTTGCCTGGAAGGCGAGCTTGATCCATCTTCAGCATTTGCGGTCAAATCCATGCAGAAGTCGAACTTGAATATGAGCAGCGTTTCTACAGTTGGGCAAAAGGTAGTTTTACATGTATAAATTTTTACCTATTGTTTGAGTATTTATATTATTTTCAAATCAGTGTTACATGTAGTAAAATTATAGGTTTTAATCTGTTGACACATATACTACTGTTCATAAAATAATGGATTTAAGGGGGCTCAAATCGCACTTGCCATATCCTTTCATAGCTAGACTTCGTCTCCGCGCCTCCTTCCTTAATTAATTGAAAAGCAAGTAAGTGACGTAAATAGCAAGAACAACTTTCCGTGGTGAAAGATCCAACTCAGCGCATTGTGCCTCTTCGACATTTTTTTATGAACAGAACTGGTAATAGTCTTGCTTTTTTTTCACTCTCTTTGAATTTAGCTTTAGTACTGCCGAAGGGACTTGCTGTGAAAATTTATTATGAAAGTTTTCTTTTGAGTTTGCGAATTTGTTTTTCGATTTATTAATTAACTGTTTTCACTGTTGGGATCAGCCAATGGAGAAGTTTCAAGAGCTTCGACAGTTAGCCTCGTCGTTGATGCAGCAGGATTTTCTATCTGAAGCTTGCTCTGTATTGAATAAAGCTATCGCTACTGCTCCGAAAGAAATAGAAATTTACCTGGAACGAGCTAAATGTTTCTACAAACTAGAACAATACGACAAAGCCCTGCAAGATGCGAAGGTCGTCATTGAATGCATTCCGCGCAGTACACAAGCCTATGTAGTAGTGAGCAAAGCGTACGCATCTCTCATGCAGTTTGATAAAGCTGAAGAAGCCCTCACAACAGCGAAGGACATTATAGGTTGTACACAAGAAATTCAAACTGAAATGGAACATCTTGGAATTTTGAAACTCGTTGAACTGGGATTTGAGGAAACCGTAGCTGCGGCTGCTATGGAGAGGAAATTAAATTTCCAAGTAAGATGCTGCGTATTTATAATTTATTTTTAATTTTTATTACTATTATTGCTTGGTAATTAGGATGCTCTTGACGAGCTAACATGGGATGTAGAAAAGCTAGCGCTAGCTGGAAATCACAATGAGGAAAATGGAGGTAATGCAAGTGAAGACGGAGAAAACGCAGCTGGTTACACACTCAGCTGTGACGGTGCTGTTTCGTCCGGAGATCAGGATTCAAGGTGAACTATTACTGTTCTTATTGTTTTAATTTTAGTTGAAGTAAGTTTTTCTCTGTTTATTATTCCCTGGTTAATAGCAAAGCAGGTATTTCAACATCTTTCGTCTTCAGCGTACGTAATGCCGAAACATTAGAACTAACCCTTTTTCTGACTTAAGTACGGTATTTCTTCGGTACTAGAAAATGAAGAACCGGGGAATCTTTACATATTGAAATATTTCACGGATTAAATGTTCCTGTTTCGATTTCTTCTTTAGCGTACCTGAGCCTTCGCGTTCGTTGTGGGTGGGTTCGGTCTCGCACAGTGCTACCTGGGACGATCTTTACAAGCTATTCGGGGCCTATGGCGAAATCGAGTCTATCTACAAACCACCTATGGCTACATTTGCCTTCGTTAACTTCACTTCTATCGCGAAAGCTTCTGATGCTCTTTATGCCCTGAATAATCATATGCTTTATGATGGAAGGCTAGTGATTCGTTATGCAAAACCGAATGCCAGATTTGTGGAGAAATCCAAACTTGTTGCACTGGCTACTTCGAAAAAAATCGAGTAATTTCTTCCTAATATTTCTTTACGCGCATTTAGTCTGGGTTCGTTTTTCACCTACAGTTATTTGCACTTTTTCCCCTTAAATATTGAAGAACTTAATGGTGTGCATAGGTGAGAACTTAAATGTTCGTTTTTCGTAGTCCAAGGAATCCTCTTGGTATCAGGTCCATCTATGTAGCCAATGTTATGTCCAGAACGACGGAGAAGGAATTGATTAGTCTTTTCTCAACGTAACGTATTTCCATCTTAGCGAATTTAAGCAAACGTTTATTAGAGTATTTATTAGGTGCGGCCACGTGACGAGCTGTCAGATCCTAAGGGATAAGAAATGCGCATTTGTGAACTACTCTACGAGTGCAGAAGCCACGAGAGCACTAGAAACATTGCAAAACTTTCGGCATAGGAATGTATCGTTGGTTTTGAAGTTTCCTAACAATACTCACAATATTGTGATTGGCAAGAACACGGAAGCCGTGCGATCTTCAACTGGTCCTGTAGCGCAGGGTTCCTCGTAAGCATGTCCTATTGTTATTATTTTTCGAATTTAGTGTTAATGCGTTTGGATTTTTAGAGCATCAGGTGAATGCATGTTCTGGAGAAAGGGTGAGTGCGTGTTTGAAGACAAATGTTGGCAGCTGCACATTCCCGAGCATAAGGGCATAGATGCGTAATGGGTTTTTGACGTTCTCCAACCTGATATGGGACCTTTTACATTGCGAAGAAGTCATTTGATGCCTCGCTTTTGTTTTCGTAACCTGATCAAAGAAAAAAAAAGACCAACGTTTCAATCCTTTCTTTCTTTACAATTGTACTTCCATTTATTCGAGAGTTTATTACAGTCTTGGGTGACGGGACTTGTTTTGATTTTGTTACTTTCGGAGCCCTCAAGTTCTTCTCTTGTATTAGTCGTTAACCATTGGATAGTAATAATGATGTAGATTCTGAAGATAAATTCGTATTCTAGAAAAATGCGGTAAGTTACTTAGATGGTTCAACGAAAATTTGTTATAATTTGACTCGGGGAACAATGTTGGTGTCCTCGACAAAATGTGAAACAAAATATCAATAGGGAAGTTTGCCCTTTTGCAAGTAAACGCAGTAGGATTGCGGTGGATCAAGTGTAACACACCGTCGAACAGTGAAATAATAAATGGTTCTGACTCAGATCAACGCAAAATAGCCAATTTTCTTCTAAGTATTCGTACTGTATTTTTAGAAGAAGTACAATAGGAGCTCATCACTCTGAAAGACACCTTTCACATCTCCCACACATTTAGGCATTCATTTGTTTCGGAATGCATATCAAATTCGGTGCGCCATACGTGACGTATCACGTGACCGATGCGATCGGGCTAAGCTCATTGGTCGAAGCTTACCTAAGAATCAACTCAACCACGTCCGCCTACCTATACATTTCCTTTCCTTGAATTCAAGATAAACATGCCCACGTGTTATTGAAACGGTGATGATTTCTTTGTCTTTCTACTGTTCAGTCTTGGGGAAAATCCAGTTCCTGCAAAAGTAAGTACCTCTTTCGTTAATGACTCCAAAATATGATAAGACACGTGACCTTGACCTTACACGTTTTCTCAAGATGTATGCCCAAGCTGTCATGAAACCTTTGTTAAGAACAGCATCCGATGCTAACGTTGCTTCTCTGCCACCAGTATTTGACGAAGTATTATTCATTAGTAGCTTTCACTTAATTAAGGAATATCTAAAATGAGGTGTTTATAAATTGCCGTAGCGTTTGGAGCGATATAACAAGCTTTGTGACATCTGCCTAAACACCATGAGTTTCGCGTTATTTGCCGAAGCCCGCGCTATTCTTGATAAAGCTGTCGTGAGCGAACCTCGCGAAGCTCGAGCATTTCTGCTGCGAAGCGAATGTCTTTATAAATTAGGAGATTACTTAAACGCTTTTCATGACTCGGAGCGAGCCGTCTATTTCAATCCAAACGAAATCCGAGGCTACGCCTATAGGGCCAAAGCTTTGTTAGCCTTGGGCGAGTACGACAAGGCTGAAGAAGACTGGAAAAAAGTACAAGCCGTCGTGGGCAACACGCCCGAAGTCGTGGAAGCCTTCAAACATATCTTCATTTATAAATTCGCTTTGTTGCAAATCGATCGACAAGAAGCTGAACGTGCATGGGCCAAATATGGAGATTATGAAGTAACATGTCGTTTTTATGCATTGTTTCACTTAAGAGTCTATTCCTAGAAAGCACTTGATGCATTGTGTGGCAAGACAAGCGAAGATGAACTGCTGGAAGCCGAGATTAGTCGCGAAACAGTTGCGGAAAGCTCAGTTCAAGGAGATAGTACTGCCAACAGTAATGCATCCAGTCCTGATCAGAGACCGAATTCCCCATGGTAAATTTGCATTGAAAAGATAATATAAGAAACGATTTAAGAGACACTTACTATTTTTCTGCAGCGATTTGAAAGCCAACAGCGCAGTGTGGGTTGGAAACGTATACGAACATATTAGCGAGGAAGAATTGCTGCAGATTTTTGGAAAGTATGTATCCTCTTTTGATCAGTTTTCGCATTAAAGAGTTTTTTGCTTGGCAGACATGGGCGAATTGTTAATTACCGCGTAAATTACGCTAGCAAGTATGCATTTATCAATTACGCGGACCTAGAGTCTGCGGACGTCATTGTGAGCAAGCTTAACGGCTATCGGTACAAAAGCATCACATTTTCTGTCAACGGCGTTGCTCCCGAGCGCAAACAATCGTAAGTATATTACTGAAGCTTACAATTTGGCTCCTAAATGTGGTATTACACTGAAGGTATTTCGATATGGTGAGATCCAAAACCATCTGGGTGGGGAATTTACCCCCTAATTGCTCGACAAGCGACATCACGACTTTGTTTTCGAAGTAATTTTCTCATAACCGACGCGTGAAAGTTTTTTACTTATTTTATATGTTGCCATGTGCTTGGAGATACGGGAACATTGTCGATTGCCGAATTTTGGCTGAAGCGCATTGCGGCTTTGTTGACTATGCTAATATTGATGAAGCTGCCACGGCCGTGAAGAATTTAACAGGCATCGAGTTCAACACCTACTTGCTCAAGGTTAAGTACGCCATGGACAATGGCGGTATGATTAGCTCCGGAACTTTAAAAGAGTAAATTGCAATTCTTTCACATTTTCATTTTTCAAATCCCTCACAATGAATGAATTTAATATATCTACCGTATACATTCGGTTGATTTGTTTACTTTTAACGGCTATTATTATTATTAATATTATTGTTTTCTTTAACTGATTTATTTCCCCCCCGTATTTGTAGTCCAACGAACCCAGGAAAATACGTCAGCCTCTTTGTAGGTAATCTCGGTGACGCAGTGACCAAAGCTGATTTGGGGACCTTATTTTCCAAGTAAGGGCACACGTACAGTATTAGTCTTCATCTTGTGGAACTAGAAATTCCGTAAAAAATTCATTTACATTTTTTACATTTTTCACGTCTACTTGTTTTTTTTACACGTTTATTTCTTTTAGGTGCGGAAAAATTCGAAGTATTCGTCTAGTTGAGAAGAAAAATTTTGCGTTCATCATCTACTTCCAAGCGATTCACGCTGCCAAGGCTATGCAAATGCTGCAGGCGTATAAACTGAAAGGCTCCAAGTTGTGCCTCAGCTTTAATCCATGTTGCGAGTATGAAGTGAGGGCAGAAAGCTCTCCCAAACCCAAAGAAAAAAGTACATTAGCCGCCGTTTCACAATGCAATGGCGTCAAACCGAAGAAAGTTGAAGAATCTAAATTGAAGCCCGAACCACTGAAGAAGGAGTCGAAATTCTCAGCCAAAACCGAGTAAGAGCTTTGTTTGGTTCTCCAAGTGCCTGTTTGACTCTTCCGTATAAGGAAGGAGACGCCTGAAAGAAAGTCCCCAGATTGTCATAAGTTAACTTATGTGTCAATCATAAGATCTTACGTCGTTGGTTAAGAGCGCGCGTATTTAGCATTTAGTTATTGCCATTCCGTTTCGCGAAGATGGCAATTCAGTAGCTGGCATAACTTGTAATTCCTAAAAGATAGTGCTTTAACTTTGCTGATATTAAAAATTCACGAGTCCTAATTCTCAAGAATATTTTACTATAATTTTCGCAACAATTTATGGAATTGTAACATGCTATGGTAGGTCACCATTTTAAAATGAGATGTTGAGTTTCGACATTTTCAACTGTCCACAAGTATAGAACCAGGTTGTCTGTAAGTTTGACTGCAACTTTTCTATCAGGCATCTTTTCTGAGAGTGTCAATCTTCGACAAATAAACATCGCTTTTGTGGAAGTCTTCCATAAAAATGTGTTAGAGAACTTGCGTTTAGACAGAATAGCCCTCTAAAAAAATTTGACAATATCTTGAGCCGTATTGATCCAAAATAGTTTTTTCCAAAAAGTCGGCTCCAGGAGTTCAAAGGCGACACCGAAACATTGAAAAATCTGTTCGTTACAGTATCATAGTCAATAGACGAGCTTGAGAGGATCGAGCAAGTACTGTCTGCCTCGGAAACTTTTCTTTCGCCAATTCAGATCTTCACTCATAGAGAGAATTCCTTCTATTTCCTTTCCATATTTTACTTCCCGAACGTAGTTACCCATCAAAATCCTTTTTGAGAATCCATCCAGCAATCTGTATAACATGCGATTTTAACCAGTTTGAATTATGAATTTTGCCGAAAATGACCACGATCCTGACTGGTGATCTACGACTGGTACTTACTACGCATTAGTGACGCAGCAGAATTGTTGCGAATTTCTCCCTACTAAACAGTCCGCCAAGCTAGCATTAAAATTTACCTGGTTTCCCGTGAATAGTTTGCGTCCAGGACCATATGAAGCTTTCACGAAAGTTAAACACGAATTTTTTCTCAAATGTTCGATTCATGTACTTCTTTGAGGGAGGAATCGGAAACGAGTCAAAATGAGTGAAACATGTGGTAAAAGAGACAAAAAAGACTTTTAACTGGCTCCCGAACAAAATAAAATGCTGTTCCTAGTCAACAGCTTTGTGCACGTGATGATTGTACCGTTAACGCAGAAAAAAATGTCTACAGTTATATTATTTTCTTTTTCGCAGCCCGACCAACCCAGAAAAGTTTACGAGGATTTTTATCGGAAACATTGATACGAACAAGACAAGCGATAAGCAGCTTCGCGCGGTCTTTGCAAAGTAACTTAAGTCTTTGTTCTAGTTAAACATTGTTACTGACCAGAATCCTGGTATCTAGGGTGGGCAAAATCGCAGAGTTTTTTACCGTTCCCAATCGAGGCTTTGGTTTCGTCGAGTATACCAACGCAGAAAGCGCCACAAAAGCCATGCAAACTTTGCAACACTACGAGTGTTGCGGATCCCGACTTAATCTCCAATTCGCCTTCAAAGACCGTCTCCAACCTGTCAAACGGGGTCGGAAGTAACTTTGATTGCCTCTCACAATTCCGCTGCGATATAAAGAACAAAACTGTTCCCAACGAGATTTCTATTAGCGTTCTTAATTATTTTGTGTTCAGTGTATGTCATCTTCAAGATTGTTAACGTTGCGAAAGAGAAATCCAAGGCTCAAATCGTACGGAACTTTCTGCCCCCCCCCCCCTTTTTTTTTCTGCACCACTCATTAACCCAGAAATCTCTCAACCTCCATAACAAACTTCACGTGAAAGTCATGGGTGATTATTGTCGTGCCAAAATGGAAATTCACCGTTTGTATTAATGTTTTGTACGAAACAAGAAATTAATTACATGAGTTCTTTGCAAAAATAAAAAGGAAAGAAATATTGAACATTATCGTCCACCACTTCCAAACCGTTTGTTCCATTCTAAGTACCCACCCAAATCCTCTTCCGAGACGCTGGCCCGTACGTTTGAAAGCGCGTCAAGGAAGTCTTCGTGCATAATAGGCCGTACCTGCAAGGAGACAACGCATACAATTAACGTCGAAATAACGGAGCGCCGAGACAATTTACATGATCCACGGCAATGTAAGCCATTTGGGTGGGTGAAATGCTCCTAATGGGTCCCAAGGCGGCTTCTTTGCATAAATTAGCCATATCCGCTCCCGAATAACCCTCCGTACGTTGACAGATATCGTCAATTTGTTTCGTAGTCAACGAGTTCGTCTGCGATGCCATTAAGTTCTCTACAATCTGCCGTCGAGCCTAAAGTCAACACCAATGTGCGTTCAAAGCGTGCACGACACAAACCGCCCGAATAATTCAATTCGTATCGCTTAGGAAAAGTACCAAACCGTGTGACTAATAGGCATATTGCCGGTAATCATTTATCGATGTACCTGAAATTCGGGCAAAGGGATGTACAATCGTTTCACGAGCCGACGACGAGCAGCTTCATCCAACTCTTGGGGTCGATTAGTAGCTCCAACAACTAGCAATCGATCTTCTGAAGACGTAGTCGCTCCATCCTGGTTTTGTATGCGTTTAATACGCAAATCTCTCTCCCCAGTAATAATTAACACTTACTAACTGCACTAGGAACTCAGTTTTTAAGCGTCGAGAGCTTTCGTGCTCCGTTTCCGAACGTTGCGACAGCAAGGAGTCAATCTCATCGATGAATATCACAGCTGGCTGACGCGTCCTAGGGAGCAAACACAAATTGAACAGCGAAAAGTTACAGGATTACTAATCAGAGACACCCTATGAATATTTTTTGCGATATTGCACGCTTATTACCTAGCAACGGCAAATAGCGCTCTAACCATTTTCTCTCCTTCGCCAATCCATTTGGAAGTCAAAGATGAAGCGCTTATTGAGAAAAAAGTCGATTTTGATTGCGCAGCGATGCATTTTCCTGAGGAATTACCGGGATCAATTTAAAGATTTACGGGCATTTGAAATTTTTACCAATGAGTGTCTTTCCCGTGCCTGGTGGACCGAACAAAAGTAAACCTTTCGGAGGGCCGCGCAACCCGCTAAAGATGTCTGGTCTCAGCATGGGCCAAACCACAATCTCCTATAAAATGATTTTTATTAATCCGTACTTCTTATTGTCGAAACAATATCTTTAAGAAGTCCTTGAGATGCAATTCATTAAGCAGTAATACGGCTGTACCTGAATTGTCTTTTTGGCAAATTCGAGGCCTGCGATATCATTCCATGTGATAGGCGAGCCATGGTCCATAATTTCGTTCAAGATCAGCTCAACCATTTTAGGGTCAATGTTCTTCAAACGCTCGTCTACAAGAGTCTCTTGGCTTTCTTCGTTATAAGGAATCTTTTCATTACTTTCTCTAAAAATATTTACGTTATTATTTACTTCGAAATTTTGAATTAATTTATGTTTAATTATTTTAAACTTGCTGATGAGAGCTTACTCTTTGTTTGGTTTATAAGGAGGCGTGAATTTGTTGGACACACCACCAGCAAGTCGGACACCCAATGACTTCTTGACTTGTTGGATGTTGCTAGGGTTTTGCCCGTTCTTCGTTAGATTATCAACAATCTGGAAAATCGGCATGAATTTGCGACTTTACCTTCTTCAGCTTAAGGAGTTCGATTTAAAATTAAGCGCATTTACTAGTTGCTCGTGAGCTGTGCGAAATCCTAAATTCTTTTCCGGTTTGTGTTCCACGGCAGGCTTCGGTAGCAAGGCATTCTGTTGTTGTATAGGAGAGTCTTGGCGAGGAATTTTAGCAGGAGGAGGTTTAGTTCTGTCATAAGCGTTGAAGATTGCGTTTAAAGGATTATTTGCAGGTAATAGCAACCGATGTTCACTTATAAAGGGGGGAGATTTGGATACAAGTGATTCCTGTTTGTCGTAGGTGGGTTCTTTGATTTTCTGGCCTACTTTTAAGTCTCGGGTACGTTTCAAAAGATCATTAAAAGGTTCTAGGTCGTTGGGATCCAAAAGTGGACCTTTCGCTGCTTCTGAAATGTTTTCTTTCAACTTGAGAAATTCTGGACTAGTGTTTAAGTTTAAAAGAGACCAGCTTCTCCCATCTGTAAGTTAAAAATGATTTATTCATACATTTTTCAAAACTATTACACGCTCACCAGCTTTGTGAGACCCAGCAAGTGCCAAAGCTGCATCAGCAAAATTATTAAGTCCTTTGCTGGAATCCAATGAATCTACAAAAGAGGCATAGTTCCAATGATGACTGTCATTGGCAACGTAAGCTGTCAAGTTTTCAGTCCTGTGAAATAGCACAATTTAAACTAGAAAAAAAAAATGAGTAACATAAATGTAAGGTTAAATACTTACAATCCAGCAAGTCGTGCGTATTCAGTTTGGGCAAGCAGTCTTAATTCCTTGTTAGCTTTCAGTTCAAAGTTGTCGGGTCTTTCTGCTGCAATAAGACACATAAAATAAGCCAGATCGTCTTCACTAATTGAGTGCTCCATTTTATTCACATTCTACTTGTATTTTTAATACTCAATATTCGTTTTACGGCTACACTCGAGCGACAGCGCTACTAGTGGCAAAGGAGAAATAATTCAGTCCGAGGTTTAAATACCACCTGTGCCAAAGAGGTAATTTGCTCGTCGCAGTTTCCTTACAAGTGGTTTTACGAACATGTGCGTTCTCAGGCACAGTTATAGGTGAAAATATATCGTGCAACTAAATTACACTTGTAATGTACAGCAAGCGAGTATTTTATTATAGCCGTAAATTCGCACGGTACAATACCAGGCTAACAATAATAACAATAAATTCTAAGACTACTAAGCGATTGTCACTATTAGAATTCTGTAGGCAGAATCTCCATACTGGTAATTGATGCAATTTTCAGTTTCATCTAATTGTTCAACCCGTGTTCTATCCATTGCCCCACTTCATTAGTAGCACAAGTACGAAAAAACACGTCTATTAGATGTCTGTATGTTGTTCGACATTTATAAGTCGAGTAAAATACACTTTTAAAGACGTTTAAAGACATGTGTGCTACTAGGGCAATTGGCGGAAGTGCATTCATCATTTGGCCCCAGTTGGCGAAATAAGGTGAAAAACATGCCGGATTAATTGCATATCTGCATTCCCTTTTTCACAATGTGCTCCATGTAATGTCAGTTCAGTTCACACACACACACACACACACAAAGAAATTACCTAAGTTAGACTACAGTACTCTTTTCACGCTGTCTAGCTTAGACTGCGTAGAGTACAAAGTTTTTGTACGCGGATGACGAAGTGTCAGACTTCAGAATTCGTTCGAGATGTTCACATAGGTGTGTAGAGTAGTAAGTGCTTCTCGAACGTTGGTAAACTGATTAAATGATACTGCCTGAAGGTTCGAATGATGGTTTCGTTCGTGTTATACAAACGAAATTAAAAAAAAACTTGAAATGTTATAATTGACCTCCGTCTTCTCTAGTTATTGTGTAAGGAGCTCATTGGACCTAATACTATAATTGTGAGGTCACTGAAAAAATGCAACAAGGGTCCATGGATTAAGAAAGGGATTCGCATAATTCTTCGTGATTTATCCGTCTTTCTTCGCGTCTGTTTCTGTCTCTCAGAAAAAGTACAACGCAATAATCATAATTTCTATAGCCGTTGTTCTTCGCGTTTCTCCGTCTTCTTATGACATTCCCTCGTAGTCAGATTTTATGGGACGAACCCCAGTGTGTATTGTAACTTATACTGTGAATAGTTTACTATAGAATGGGATAGTCAAAGTACGCACATACGTCCTAACAGATACAAGTACTAATTGTAATCTGCGTGGACTACGTCGTGTCCAGACCGACAAACTTAAACTTCGTCCGCAATTCCCTGTAACGTGTTAGGTCTTTAGAAGAATGGCTCTACTGTTGGTCTCCCTATAAAGTAGAGAAAACATTAAAAAAAAATGAAAAAACATTTCGGAAGAATACTTGTGCAACCATATTTCTGTAGAAATAATTGAAGTTAAAATTTACTTCACAAGAATATAATATCAGAGAAATTATATGAGGCCACAATATAACGAGGTTTTCCTCCTTTGTTTTGTCTTTCTTCAGTACGCGCTAGCAACATCAAAACATGGTTTTCGTCCACACGAATTTTATTGATCTTGTTCCCCAGGTTTTCCGTCACATAAACATCACAAAATAACTTAATATCAATACATCCATAACAGATATTTTGTAACCCTTTTGAAAAGCTATGATTTATTAGAGTCTCCTAAAATGTGATCACAATTTAAGGGCCGAAAATAAGAATCAGCTAGAAAGAATTCCCAGAGTTTGAAGGCCATCGATTTCACAACCCAGCGACGCTAGATCCCCATTTTTGTAACTGTGTGAAAGTTAATTTTCTTTTACAACTCACTTCTCAACAGTGTCAAACATAAATGGTTCTTAAGTGCCTAGTGGGGTTTTGTAGTTGGCATTAATCCACATGAGTTCTTGCGCTAGTGCGATAGTCCGGTTAGGAATCACTACGGTGTTCCATGAATATTGATTCTGCCGGGATGTGTATCGAAGAAAACCCATGTTCTCAATCCGTTGGAGCATCTCAGCTCGTTTTCGAAAACACTCGACTTTGCTGTCGCACGTGAAGAAATGAATTTCGACGGCGAGTTGCTTGACAGTTTTTAAATCCCCGTTAACCAACATACTTTCGAACGCAGCCCATTCGCTGTCTTCTACGTCGATTTTCAAGTAATCAATCACAGCATTGTCGTGGCCAAGCATCTTCCGGATACTAGAGAGGGTCCTTATTTTCCAGCCTTGTGCGTTTTTGTCAACATCCATGCCGCCAATACCCATGTTGTAGAACATAATTCCTTTCGAGCGTTGGTGATCCTGCTGATTCATTGAAGGATCAAAGGCATAAATCTTGCAGCCGAACTTTTCGATTGCATCGTCAAAAGACCACTCATTGTTGATGCCAAATGAGTAAACTAGACATCTTGCAGGTATTGGGGCAATTCCGCTATCGAGACATATCGTTTTTTGGCCATCCATACCGTTTGCAGCACTCATCACGCCTCCCAACTCTTGAGATGCATTGCACGCCATGGAATTGGCTTCGTTCACATAGTTAATAACGCTCGCAATGCTGTCAAAATTTCGGTAGACGGGTTCTATTAGTGGTCCATTATATTTTTGCGGGAAGTAATACTGGAGATATTTGTTGGTTAGAATGAAAGTAAGGGTTACTGCGATACAGAACACAAGAATTCTGTTGAAAGGGGGTCTGATCACCATTTTTATAATTATAAGTTTTGTCGAACTAGCAAATTCCTTGAACAACTGCTAAAGGAGAAAATGTACGAAACGAATCCGGACTGGGTCTGTTGGTTACTGTACAACCTTGTGGAGGGGAAAAAAGGATCAACACGTCGGGCTCGATTATTGGAGCAGTTACGGAGTTGGCCCGACCTACACGGGCATACGGTACTGTACTATTGTATCTGTCTACGTCATGAATGCAAACATAATTCCTCATCCAATTTGCATTTCCGCTAATTTAAATGTCTATTTACGGAAGAAAATAAGTCTGTGATGGATTCTATCATAACTTGGATTGTTGCCGTCTTTTTATGAATCGTGAGAACGAAATTAAAAAGTGTTTGTTAAGGGCAATATTCGGAAGCTCAGTTTACGGCGCAAGACAGTTGTTGCAGTATTGGAAATAAGCTGGATTTTATAAAATGCTAAGTAGCCTTGCTCTACCCCTTCCACGGGCGGACCTGTTGAAGGATATGAAAAAATTGTCGGCCCGCGCCATTGATCTCGAAATTATTATTATTAGTTTTTCTTTTGAACGAGGACTCTCACTTTGAAAATCAAACATACGCTAACTCTTTCAAGACAGATTGAGAGGATTTGCTACCCCAGCAATTAGGGAGCAAAAGGGGAACGATGCAGTTCAGACATTTTCCTGATGTTTATTTTTTTATTTCACGTGGAGACAAAATCTAGCACGAGATAACAGTAGATACAGCGGTATACTGGCTATTCAACGCGATATTATGAGCTTCAAGAGAACGAAAAATAAGGCTAAACGATCGTAAAAACCAGAGGCTCTTCCGAGTGTAAGCTGGAATTTGGAATAAAGCCCTAATTTGGAATTGTGGGGTGTGACAAAAATATCCTGTACCTTTTTCTTTATTTTGCATTTTGACAAGCATACAACTAACCGAATTAGGCTTTGGTTGGACATTTCAACTTATCTTCTAAGTGCCAGAGTAAAACGTTTTGAAAAAAAAAAATACTGAAGGTTCAAAAAGTGCATGCGCTGGTACGCTGAAAGTCCAAATTTAAATCGTTAGCTTTATTGGAAACTGTGACACTTCGTTTTTTTCGGGAGTGTTTGCCGAGCTTTGTGAAAATCATTTATTTGCAGCATATACCAACAGTTCATAGCACAGCTCCGTGAAACTTTTTTTTCAAGGAAAACTGCAGTACTAAGCTACAAAATAAACTCAGAATTGTCATAATCATTTTTATTTGTGTATCTCATTTTATCCATTCTTTTAGACCAATAGTATAAAGGTAATGGGGCAGGTAGGACAAAATGATTTTTTGACAGGTTAGGTACGTCAAATAACACGAATACAAACCTGAATATTTTCATTAAGCTATAGTCAACAACTTAGGACAGTTTAAACGAAACAGAATGTGTTCACACGGTGTTAGGTGTCTTTCACTTAATACCGAATCAGTTATGTTAGGCATGATAGAAGGAATAGAAAATTTGAATTTGTTTCATTTTGTCAGCTTTGGTTTTCTATATTTTTAGTTCCTTGGAATTTTTAGTAGATTTAAAAAGATATTTACATCAATTACATTGCATGGGCAACAACATGGAGTTAGTAGTTTCGGAGAATCCTACCTACCCCGCAGTAGTGCCCAACGTACCCGCTGTTGGGGAGCATGGGCACTTAAACCAGCTGCAGGAGAAATAAGATATAAAATACATCCCTAATCGTCATATAATAGAAAAATAATTCACAGAGAAAGTAGTATGGCCAACACGACAAACTACTTAAGAAAGAATTCAGTATCACTAAAACTATGCCCTCCTGGTCTTCTGAGGTGAAAAACTGCCCAACGTGCCCCGGTCTCCCAAATTTATCCTGAAAATACCTATTTTAGTTAACTTTATATAATGTTTCCTTGTATGTCACTTTTCCTCCCGACTAATGCTTCTTCCCCATAGTCACCTCATATTGTCAACTCCGGTTCGGAAAGGTTCATTCCTCGGTTAGAGCAACTTAGATGCTAATTTTTCATAAAAGCTGCTGGTGACAAGCTTGGAATAAACTATTAAGCAGCGTTTCACAAATTGTGCATTGTGGCGCCCATACTCGCCGCGGAAGCCTTTTAAGATGCGCTGGGAAGAAGACCCAAAGCTCAATTGAAATTAAGTTTAGTATAGTTTATTTTTACAGAGGACGCCGCGATCTTGAGACCATGAAACCCAAAGATACGAAGAGAGGGAAACGGCATCCTTGCTATGTCCAGTGCCTATGTCCGTTTCACTAGCTCATTTTATGTTTATTGGAGCATTCACGCTTAGGAATTTTTTTTTTCTTTTAAGAAGACTTTTTGGGTCCGGTGCAGGTGGTTCTTTGCCACAATGGCCAGTCTGCCGCTGACTCGTACATTTATTTGCGGCGTTTGTTTGCTCTGTACCTAGTCTTCCAGGTGAACATTTTGGGTGCTCGGATGTTTCCCTTGTTTGCACAGTAAGTATAAGCTGAATCCGAAACTTTCAGGTGAATGTGTAGTTTTTGAGTTTCTCGATTGATCGATTTTGGATTTTTTTTTCATGTGAAACCATAAATTACGCTTTTGCGTTTAAGTACATTTCCGGATATTCTCAAGACTTAAGAAAAAGTTTAACGTAGACCTAAGCTTGCGCCCGTTGCTGGGTGGAGAAACGTCGGCTTTCACTTTCCACCGAATGTCGGATTGCGAGTCCAGTCCTATCTATAAGTATACACATATTAAAATTTATAGATAACATATGAGGATAAGTTTTCCTTTATTGGTTAGCAAGATTACGGCCGATCAAGGGTCTCTTTTCGCGCGAAAGGAAAATGGAATGTGACAATGGAACATACTATTTCTACTGCTGTGTAGTTCCGTCTACACTCGGTTTTTCTCTCTATTACGATTCGTGCAAGTAATGATCAAATGAAGTGTTTAACAGGTGAGGGGAGTTCTAAAGTGAACGTTTAGATCTGCCTGCTTGGATCTGTCTTCATGTGTAATGTAGCCAGACGGACCGTTTCCAGCCGAGTTTGGGATGAATTATAAATTGATAGTCCGCTTAGGGTTTGGCGTACTCGACGATGAACTTTACTATTTCTCAGTCTAGTAGCAACGGAACTCAGAAACGTGAAGCTGTATTATTAGACAGGCTTCAGGTTTGGCACATATGTTTTGGTTGAACAGTGTTGTGGTTGTGCTTGATATACTTTGTAGGCGAACATGTCGTGTATTTCATTTTTAGATGAACTAGTAAAAGATTATTTAATGTACCGCGGCTTTACAATGACCCTAAAATGTATGGACAACGAACTAAAGCAAGACAAAGATAAAGGGTTTCGGGTAATTTGAATTTCACTTCATTCTGTTAATGAATTTGACATTGGCTGATGTTACAGGTTGATAAAATCATCGATCAAATGCTGTCGTTCATAACTAACAGTGATCTTTCCTCGCTAAAAGAACTTTGGTCTCATTTTGACCAGAAACTATTTTGCAAACTAGAACTACATTTCGCTCCAGGTAAAATTTCACCTTTAATTTATAATCTTTATACATCGAATAATTTCCAGTAAAATAACGTACGTTTACTTTGCTAGTCGTAAAAAAGTTAGAAAACGGAGTCCTTAAACTCTACCTAGTCGCTGCATTTACCAGTAACCGTCACGATAAAATCATGGAATTTTTTGAACGCTTGGCGTGTGAACTTCAGAACCAACCCGAATGGAAAGACTGGCTTGGTAAAGCTTTCCCGTTTTTTTGCTATTTCTTTTTCGTTTCGAAAAGAAAATAAACATTAGCAGAAGTCGAAGTTTTTTTTTTACTAATATTTTTCTTTATTAGCTTTCCCGTTCTGCAAAAATCCAGAAGAGCATCCGACGTATTCCGTCTATTTCACTCGTCAGTGGCAAGATACGCTAGTTGTTTCTCTTCATAACATGTTCGCCATTTCGTTCCAAGTAAAACTCGCAAAAAATTGCATACCTATGTTGTGTTTGTTTCTATATTTAAAAAAAAACCTTTAGTGCCTCCCTCTCCCGACTTTGGCCAATTATGCCGAGGAAGCCAATAAAATCACGAAATTGCAAGCCGAAAATGAGATGTTGAAAGCTCGACTCGAGCGTTTGACTGGCGAAAAGACAGATTTGCAAGTCCCTGCCAGTGAAGACGTTTTTACACCCGTTGATCTTATAGACGACTTTTCCACAATTGCTTCGTAAGATATTACACTTGTAACATTTGTGTAGAAAGCACAAAATTTTCATAACATTTTTTAAACCATTTTGCAGTGGTTCCAGATCTGAAAACCCATCTCGTTCCCTCAAACAGTTTTTTAAGCCTTGGGGTCAGTCTCCCACCAGCAATCGTAAAGCTCCATCTAGTCCTTCTGTTGGTAATAACCTATAATATGAATGGAATTTTTCAGTGACAACAGACAAGATTTCTGACGTCATGTATTTATACAGGTTGTGTAGATGATCGAAACGATTCAACATTTTAAAAGACCCTTCTGGACTTAACGCAATAATGCGTGGAATGTTATATATATTACTACATTTAACACACTAGTTTGCGAGTGCGTCTCTCTAGCTTAAAACACGTATGTATATCGCACAGTATTATTTGTAAGAAGTTGGAGACTAAAATGTGTTAAGTAATACTGCATATATTTTTAACACTTATTGAGTGTTGCAAGCAATTTTTTCTCCTTGTCCTGGTCATTCAATATTATTTGGAAAGGAAAGCTAACAATGGATATTTCCACCTTTTCCAGGAAAAGATAGGAAAGCGTAGGGTTCCTCTTTTCTTTCAAAATGTGGAACAAGGTGTGGGGAGAGGCTAGTTGAAATAGGCTGTTAATCGAAGCTTTTGAGGTGTGTTTTGATTTGCAGTTGACTGCATACCGTTGTAGAGTAGTTTTCGTCTTGGCATTGCGAGGGAAATTGAAAAGACGGGTTGCGGTGAGGTAATACGGAAGGGGGCGGACTCCTGATCATGTGTTCGTGTACTTCGGACAACGAAAGGGTTTCCGAGACATTTCCAGCCACACAACCCTGCAATAAACAAGTTTTTCAATAAATTAACGTTGCAGACTAAAACTTGTACAAAATATGTGCATATTAATATTAAATTATGAAAATGTTGAAGAATCCTTGAAACTTTAACGCAAGCATAGCAACTGGGAGATTAAATACTTTTTACCAAAAAAGATGTGTTTGTGAGAATTCTATTTTTTCAATCATTGTTTTTAAGTCACATGATTTTTCGAATACCTCCAGCACATCCTACATTTCTGCTTTTTCTAATGTACTAGTATTCATTGTTGCCTTGGTGCAGGTCAGCCATAGTCTAAAAATAGTTTTAATCACGCGCTTGTCTTGTTGAGATAGCTTTTGAATTCCGGGAGAAAGTTTAGAAGATTACGTATATATCGTGCAAACGTTTTTACATGTGGGTTAGCGCCTTGCCATACGGCACTGTAGCTAATTAGTAAGTTTCAAAAAGAGATTTAGAAAAAGAGCCCTCTAAAGCTGTCAGACTTAGCTCATGCTATCGAAGGGAATTCCCAATCGAGTGTTCACAGTTCTTTGCCAATAAAGTAAAACCTGTGAATGCCTGTCTTCTAACAGGAGAAAAAGAAAGCTCATCCTTTCTAAAGCATTTGTGATTCGTCTAGTTTACTTGAAAATTGAGTCGATAGTTTTATTTCATATGTGTTTTACGTAATTGTACCCTGATACGAATTTTTTTTACACGGCTGACGGTGAATTAGGGCGGCAATTAATTTCGTTATCCAAAGAAGCGTTCGAATGGGTACATGTGTAGGTGTCTTTGCCTGGAACATGTAGAACGAATCATTCCGATATTTGATACTAGCGGATTACTGCAATGCAGTTGTGTATCGACGTTTAGCTTCAGGGTTTTGTATAAGTAAAAGATTTTGCTACTGCGAAACACGTTGTGAATTATAGACATCACATACAGTTGTTGTGGACACTTTCGCTAAGCTTAAGGATGGTTACTTTGGTAACTAGAACAGAATCCTCTGTATCGCCGTCGTCAGCATCCAAAATAGATTCTCGGCTGGCTAAATTTTGCAGAAAAGGGTTATCTTGTCTGGAGAGTCTGAGAGCTTCCATGTCTTGACAAACATCGCGTCTTCGTCGCATAACTACGCCAGAAGTAAGCCCCTCTTTAGTACGAGTCTCCGTAGTTAAGGTCCGTGACGGGGTTAGAGTAAGAGCCGAGTTACTGAGAAAATCTTGACCGTCATTTTTCGCACGGTTCTGGCCTTGCACTCGGTCTTCGTAGGTTTTGCCTTGACCGGTTTTTGGGGAGGTAACTGGCGTGGCAGGTGAAGAAGGCATCAAGTGCGGTACACTATTTTCAGCCATGGCCGGACATGTAGGCGAATTTACATGTGAGAAGCATTGCACTAGAAAAGAAAGTTGTCTGTAAACTTGATTCCGTGACGTCCTTAATTCTGTTGAAGAGTCTTAACTTTACCTTGGAAACGGGAGCCAAATCTGATTAGCAGAGTTCCATGCTGTCCGGCGAATTTTCAAAGCTTTTGACACGTAGTCGACTGCGAAACTAAAAAAGCAAAACACTGCGAAAGAACAAATAACACACTCCCGGTTAACGGTTAGGGTGACTTTGATTTGATTCCTTTGGTTCCTTTGGTGCCGCAGTTGCGCATGTATTTCGATTTTCCAGCGGAATATATGCGCGCACGCGTAGGGGAACAAGTTAGGGGAAATGTCGTTAATGATTCATGGGAAGTAAGTAGGGAACCACTTTTGTATAATATTTAAAAGACTATGGGATGATTTTCAATTATGAAAGGATAATACTTCAAAAAGAAATACCAAAAAGCGATAAAGTGCCAGCTCGTCGCGCATCTGTTATAGAAACTCTGAATGAAATGCCTTCGTAAAATTAGCAACGCATTTGTAGCACGTGAACATTTGAATCCTTATGTGTATAACACTTAAGGGGATTTTTTTTATTATTTCGGAGGTTTTCGTTGTACAAAGTGGTAATGCAAGAATCAAAATTCGAAATTAAACTTTTTACCTTGTATTTTACTTACGCTAGCACATTTATGAAACGGGAGAGATGTCAACAAGTCGCAGATTTTTTTTAGAAAAAAATATAGAAGTGCTATACATTCTAGGAAAATTGAATGCCGTTAAGCAAAGAATAGAAGAAAACTACTACGCAAACTAAAAGGGTTGAGTCATGTGTCGAAGACGTGTGTATAAGAAATCCGCATGCAATTGAAAAATAAATAAATAGAAAATAAAATAAAATATATAATTTACTGCATCTGTTATTCAAATTATATAAATTATACAAAATATATAAATTACAAATTTATAATTTCGAAATATCCTTTGTATAGAAAAAAAAACACGCACTTGATCAGTTTGATAACAATGTATGTTTGAACAATACTGTAGGCCTACGTGAGAAAAAGAAACCTTAATCTCCTTTGCCAACAAAGAACCAAGAATATTTCCATGGTTGCAATCATCCCAGAGATATGATAAGCATCTCGCCGAGAAAAAAGTCTTCAATTCAGTCTCTAGCGAAGCAGAGCTGCACTTAGTTGCATATTATCCTTTCAACAATGATAAGGGTAAGACAAACTGGCATTCGTTTTGTGAGCTTTCAAAGTGCGCAACAATCTAAAGACAAGTATGACGCTATCGTCATAGGCAGCGGTAAGTTTCCTTGTTTGTATAGGAATTTCTGTTTTAATTTGTAATTGTACAACGTAGGCCATAATGGGCTCGTAGCTGCTGCTTATCTGCAGAAGTTCGGAGTAAATACATGTATCCTAGAACGTAGGCCAGTTCTTGGCGGCGCCGCCGTAACGGAAGAAATCATTCCAGGATTCAAGTTTTCGCGCGCATCATACCTGTTAAGTCTACTCAGACCAACGATCTTCAAAGATTTAGCTTTAAAAGACTACGGTCTAAAGCTCCATCGCCGTAACCCAAGCTCGTACACTCCAATACACGAAAAGTACTGGACCACGAACAGTCCAAGGTCCTTGACCCTTTCCCATGATTCCCAATTTAATCGACAGCAAATTTCCCAATTTTCAGCTAAAGATGCTAAAGTACGTAGTTGGCTGCTCTTTAACACCTTTGGAAGATTCGTGTCGCTTAGAAAAAGTTATATTTAAATCGTGACTCTAGAACTTTGAGGCATACGAACATTGGTTACTCGGTCTTATTGCTTCCATTGATCCGCTCTTGGATGCTACTCCGCCAAGTTCGAGTGGTTTTCCGACAAATTTTACCGCTCTGAAGCGAACTCTAAGTACTCTCTTGCCGCTAGTCAATTCTGGTAAAACGAAAGAAAATTATGCGTAAGTACTGTCGCGTAACATTCTTTTGGACAGCTATTCTCTTAAGAAAGAATATTCCCGAGTTTTACGAATTAATGACAGCGCCAGCTAGCAAAATTCTGAATAAGTGGTTCGAGTCTGAGCCGCTTAAAGCCACTTTAGCTACCGACTCCGTCATTGGTGCAATGGTGAGTCCACATACACCTGGCAGCAGTTATGTATTACTGCACCACATGATGGGAGAAATTGAGGGCAGTAAAGGAGTTTGGGCTTACCCAGAAGGTGGTATGGGTAGCGTAACGCAGGTAAAACGCATTTTGTCAGTTGCAAAAAAAGTAGATGATAATTACAAATATTCCTAAAGGCTATGGCACATTCTGCAGTGGCCAAAGGCGCAGAGATATACTTAGAACAGGTATTATCCTTTTGAATGTCTGCGATCGGCTTTATATTAAAATGGTTTAGGAAGTTGAAGAAATTATTGTTGAAAATCAACGCGCCGTGGGAGTGCGTTTAAATACTGGAAAAATTATTAATGCAAAAATGGTTTTGTCTAACGCAACTCCGTTTGTGACGTTCCAAAAATTGATAGATACCAAATTATTGCCGGAAGCTTTTAATAAAGCTATGGAAAATGTTGACTATACTTCGCCAGTCACGAAGATCAATGGTTTGAAGAATAAGAAAAATTAATTAATTAACAGCACTCACGAAATCGATATAGTCGCGCTCAAAAGGCTTCCGAATTTTATCGCCAATCCCAATTCGGGGAAAAATCCCATGCCACACCATCAATGCACTTGCCATATAAACTGTGAAAACATGGAAGAAATTGATATTGCGTATAGAGAGGCACTACAAGGAGAAATTCCAAACAAGTTAGATATGCGTTTTTACCGCCTTTCTAAATTGCTAAAAAAATATCTGTTTTCTCGATTTCCTCCCCGGAAATTAGGCCGATGATCGAAATGGTTATTCCATCCAGTTTGGATAAAACGGTTGCCCCAAAGGATTGTCACGTTGCTCTATTGTTCACTCAGTACACCCCTTACAAACTCAAAAACGGGGAGTGGAACGACGAGATGAGAACGAGCTATGCTAATAAAGTGAGAATATTCTCATCTTCTGTTATTCGATTAACAGCAATTCAATGTTATGTTCAGGTTTTCTCGCAAATTGAAGAATACGCCCCAGGTTTTAAAGAAAGTGTAATTGGATACGAAGTTCTTAGTCCACCTGATCTGGAACGAATCTTTGGCTTGACTGGAGGGGTAAGTTAGTTATTTGCTCGCCTTTCAGAAACTTTCGCTAAATATTTCTGCGAAAAGAGTAGTCATCTGTCTGGTATTTCTTCACCTAACACTGACTACACTGTAAACACTAGTCACAGGGTATAGTAAAAGTTCCCCAATATTAGAGTAATTCGTAAAACTTAGTAAAAATAATGTCGTTAGAACGCATTTTTTTCAGTACTTTCTAGAAATGACATAAAACACCAGAAGTCTTTGTACGGAAATGTAGTTGTATAGTATACGACTTGTGTTTTACTTGGTATTCGATAAAAAAGACCTTACGTTAAGAGTTATCCTCGCACTCTGTTGTTTATGGCCAGAAATGCATTTCAGAAAGGACGGCACGAATAAAATTCGGCAGCCCTAATGTACGTTACTTTCCGTACTAGACTATCGTAAGTTGGGCTTTTACATTGCCCAGTTCATGTTACAAGCAATGTGACGGAAGTGTTGTTCGGAGCCGGATCTGGGTACCAAACCGACGCTGGAAATGGTACCGACCTTATGTCGGCTGTGTACTCGTAAACACATCTATTAGCAGCTTCCAAAGATAAGAAAACGGGGGTTCTCAGAAAATACATTGTATGGGCGATTTGGATGTTCTTACGTCACGGAAGGAAAGCTTTTAGTGCTGCTTCAATGAACACCTCATCAAAAGCAAGCATGTATCTTACAAATAGCTCCGATGGCATAGTAAAGCATTAGAGACAAACAGGCAAGTTTGTACGAGTACGGACATTGAGTATTTTCCCATAACTCTCCTCGACATGAAGAGCGCCTCGCTCGTTTTATAGATAGGACATGGAAGCCTTCCCGATTCTTAGAAATCATAGCGCGACTGTTTTCCTGAATACGGTACTTAGATATCCGTCCGGTAAGAAGTCTTTTGAGCCAGCATACATGAGCTAGTTAGAGTCACTGCTAAAATAACACTCTAATCTGTCGGCACAATGTAATGTACGTGAAAACTACTTCCTAAACTACCTAAAAGTATTGTACAAATAGTTTTCCGTGCACAAGACCTAACTATGGCGGCGAACTCTGGTGGCGCCCCAAGTGAGCGCAAAACTTATCATTAAACAGGCAACTTCGCAGGTGCTCTTTTAATATACATCTTATTCCTTCTTTAAATGTTCTGTAAACTTTCGCGTAACATTTGTCACGTAAACCCTGGTGAAATGGAACCTCGTCATTAATTAGACGCGATTCGGCATAATAGTCGTTCAGTTGGATTCTATGAAATAAACATCTTTTCACAGGAATTAGAGATTAATCCCACTCGTGAGAAAAAGAGAGATTTAAGTAAATTGGTACTGCAAAGCGGAATACAATCGGATCGATTGAATTATTCGTGATAAAATTTGGATTGTAAACTGGATCTAGGATAAGGCCACGAAATTGATGCTGGGACTTCTATTTAACAGAACATTTTTCATGGATCAATGCGTTTGGATCAGCTTTACTGGGGCCGGCCAGCAACAACTGATTGCAATTTTCCAGCCACGCCCATTAAAAACTTGTATCTCTGCGGAAGTGGAAGTCACCCCGGGGGAGGAGTTATGGGTGCTCCTGGCCGCAGTGCTGCCTTACTTGCAGCGCATGACTGGAAACACCTCAAATTCTAAAGAAGATTATATTTCTTTTCATAATGTATTACTTGCGAGTCATTACGAAATTCAGTGAAACTTTCAACATACCATTTTATTGTAAAAAAAAAAAATAAAACAATTTTTGGGATTACAAAAACGCCGCCATCGGATCGTCTTCTCGTTTTCGCTGCATGTAATAAGCTTCCATATCTTCTTCTGTAGGTACGGTAACATCGGCTTTCATGCTATTGTAGGCTCGTTTGCGGTCACCCATGGCCAAAATCTTTTCTGCCATTTCATCTTCTTTCTTTTTCTTCTCCAATGCTAGTTTCAACTTTTTGGCTTTTTCTTCTTCTTCATCGCTCTCTGAAGAAGACGACGAGGTTGAATGACGACGTTTACGGTTCTTCTTTTGTTTCTTTTTCTTATCTTTCTTCTTTTGGCGACGTTTCTCCTTGTCAACCTGAATAGAAAAAAAAAATCCAGAAAACACGCTCAATTTCCACCAAACAGTTTTTCAAACAACAACTTACTTCTTGGACAGATTTCTCTTTCTCAGGCTCTGACTGTGATCCTGCAGAGCTGGCAACTCGTTTTTGTTCGGTTTCAGCATCAGAGGTCGGCGCCGAGGTAGACGGCAAAGCCAGATGGCCTTTAACTGGATCATTTGCTACGATTCCTGCTTCACCCGTGCAATACGAATTCTAGAACGAATGAAAGAAAAATTATATTTAAAGCACCAAACTGAAGAAAATCGACATTAAAAAATAACTTTAACAACAATTCAATAATATAAAAAATAGTGCAAAGATAAATGAATTTACGCGAATTAATCGATACGATGGTGAACATATAAGTCAAAAACAGGTACAATAACACAAAAAACTTTTGACGGGTTAAAATTTTATATTTTTAAGTCATTTAGTTACCTTGACCATTGAGTGACAGCATTTATAACCCCATTGGCCGTCTCTCCACCAAGAACCCCATACAGTCGTGTGGTTATTGACATAAACGTCTTCTTCGTAACGGGAGCGGACCACAACTTTGTCCCCGCCTTTAATGATCTTGCCAGTTCGAGAATACTCGACATAATCTTCAGTTTGTGCCAAAAGTAAAGCTTTTGGCGGAGCTTCCAGGTGTTCTCGTCCACCATATCGCTCCAATAGACTTTCTTGGACGTGGTGCTTAATCTCTTCTCGCTTTTTGGTGTATTCTACCTGCAACTTCTCCAGTTTCGTGGGCTCGGCAATCAAATTGACCTCCAAACCAGCAGAACTGGCTTCCCAAGCAAAAAGCTGTGCCACTGCTTGTTTTGAAGTATCGCCCGAGAATCTGACAAAGTTCTCACCCGCGTAGCCAACCCTATACGTATTGATTTATTCAAAATTATTATCCTTCGCGAAAACTAAATTAACTGAGAAACACAACAGAAAAAAGGGAAATTACGAATAAATGAAGGAACAAAAACTAACGTACTCTTCTGGGTTCTTTCCTGTATTTTTGTAAGGGTTGTCTCGCATAGACCGAGTTTTAGGATCGTAGTACGCAGATGATGGATCCAAATTTCGCAGATATTTGGCAGTATCTTCACGGATACGCAAATTTCGAACGGTAATACGCTGTTTTGAGTCGACTTTTGTGCCAGGCATGTCAACCTCGTCGACGTATTTATCTTCATCTTCTTCATCATCGTCCTCTTCATCATCCTTGGATTATTAAATGTGAGTTGTTTATTTTTTTCTTTTCGCATGCAAGTTTATAAGTTTTCTTAAAAAAATAGTTACTTCGTTGTCTTCAGCGTTTCCAGACATAATCTTTTTCGTTTTCAACTGTCGTTTGGCGTCTTCAACCTTCTTAAAGTCTTCGACGATGGAGGCATATTCCTGAGGATCGTACCCATTCCACCGATCGCGTTTGCCGTCAAAGTCCAATTTCAAATTTGGCTGTACAAATTCATCGGGGGCAATTTCTGCTCCTGTGTATTTAGCTCCAATTCGACGAGGACGTTCCATGCATTCTTTCTTCTTATGAGTCATAGCTCCACAGTTTTCGCATGCTCCTTTTCGGTACCGAGTTGCGATGGTGCTCTATTGTAATGAAAAAGGTAATGTTAAACAAGCCCCTTAAAAACTTTTAATTTATTTTTTAGAAAAAAATTCAGAGAAAAGGTATAGTTACAGTATCAACTCCACGGGCGTACCACTCTCCCACAGTAGCGTACTCATCTGTGCTAACGTTCTGTTGTCGCTGATGTTTCAAAGTAGGACCACGAGTGTTGTAATACCACGGAGCTGCAGAAATATACTGGGGAATATGGGGATTGATATCACGACCTTCTTCATCAACAGCAGCAGGTGCTGTACCCGCTTTACGGGCTTCTTCAAGCTCTTTAGCTTTTCTCCATTCTTCACGAGATTTCTTCAAGGGTTCTTCACCCGATTCTGCTGCTTTAGTCTTTAAAATCTGGGACACGGGCATAGGCGTTGTCGTTGCCATGGTTTAGCTAACTACTGCACTTATTACGCGAAAACACTCAGAACTTCTCAGCGTTTGTTGATACAAAAACACAAAATCACGTTATCAAACCAAAGGTGCTCGCCACCGAAACTTGGTTTGTTTACTGGTTAGCAATTTTGCGCAACTGAAGATGTTTATGAGGAGCGAACAAGAAGGACAGTGGTAACAAATTGCTAGCAGCGCCACTAGTATTAACTTTATGAGATAAAAAGAAGAAATTTATGAAAAAAAAAGAAAGATTATTTTGATTATTTTGTTAAAATCATACATTTTTAATTTAAAAATTTTTCCCAGCGATGCTTAGGCGATAAATTGACACTAAGAATATTATACTACTGCGAGGAAAAACGATCCGATGTGAAATACTCCTTTAACCTGAGGCTAGCGGGCAATCGATGTTTATGTTTATGCAGACGTGAGATAGCCACAGACCTAGCGTTTCAACGTTTCGACAAAAGCAAGCACTGGATTCTTCAAACTGGAATTTAATAGTGTAATGGAGCCAAGGGACAGGTGTGCTGATCGCGACATGGAAGCAAATAGTGTTGCTGTAGGGCTAGATATTTCTTCGCAAAGGGTTGATGAAAACGAAAGGGACGCAAAAGTTGACACCCGAGATTTGGTCGAAAAGTAACACATCTCTCGCTCTTTAATCCTGTGTCAGTAATGTAAAAATATAGACGTCATTGTTGGGTATGTTTCGCATCAGAAGACGAGGATATCTGCGCCGAGTGGGTTCAGCCTTGTAAATGCAAAGGTTCAAGCAAATGGGTAAACCATGGCGTAGAGAAAAATGGAATTATTAATTACCTGTGGCTTGTTTTTCAACGATAGGTTCATCAGTCGTGCTTGAAAAGGTGGATAGACGAAAAGCAACGCAATAATGCAACAGCCAAAGTATCCTGCTCACAATGCAACACAGAATACATTATTGTTTTCCCACGCATGGGTAATTCAATACTTAAAATTGTTCAATTTTTGAACTGTCTGAGTATTTATCAGAATTTTCCCTTTCAGGACCCCTTGTTGTAATTCTCGATACTATTGACGGCCTAATTTTCCGTATTTGCCCATTCATTGCTGCAGGAGTTGTCATCGGTTGCATATATTGGACGGCCGTGACATACGGCGCGATTACAGTCATGCAGGTAATCCTCTGCCTTTTGAAATAACTGCTTAGAAAACTGCTTAAAAGTTAAAGAAATTTTTTAATGTTTTATTCTGTCTTCGTTTTCGTCTGAAGAAGCCCGTTATGTTATTGTATGTGCTGTGTTATCAAACTTTTAATTTCGACATCTAGGTTGTTGGTCCACAAGACGGATTGGCAGTTATGGACCAAGCAGATCCACTAGTTTTGCTTGTAGGTTTGCCTACTATTCCTGTGATGTTGGTTTTTGGTAAAATGATAAATTGGGAAGACACCATACTCTTGTTGCTCAGAAAACATTTGTACAAAATTCCTTTGATGAACTATATATTGCCCATTTTTGGGTAAGTTTCTTTAATTGAGGGCGAATAAGCCCTGTTTATTCGTTCTAGTACTGTGCGTAATTATGAATACGTGTGTAGGAAACCTGCTACCGATACTCAACTAAACGTCCCAGAAACGCCCCCTTTGTCTGATCCCGTCTCGGGAACTCGATTAGTGTGTGGAGCACTCCTATTCCCGTCTATGGCGGTGTTGTTTGGCAAAGCCATTTTCGAACATGTGAAATCTAACCTGAAGCGAACGTTTTTTGTAAGTCGCGTAAACTATTTCGATACGGAACTTTGTACTTGATTAGTTTTTGGTATCCTAGGGCGGGCTAACTTATTTGCTCGTTAAAGGCGGCTTGAAAATCTACCACAAGCAAAGTTTATACGTGCGACAATGCCAGAGGAAGATTATGGACTTCTCGGCATTTCAACATTTACAGATGGATGGAAACACCATTACCAGCAGTCTTTGAAAAGCTTCGGGTACCTTGTAAATTACATCCTTACTTTTTCCAGTAAACCTTCAGTCTTGCTATCTATAATTGGCCATCTGTGCAGGTATGAAAAACTTAAGTCATAAATGTTTTATGTTGATTTTTTTCGTACATGATGTACACAAGTTTTCCTTATCCTTGAAGGGTAATAGTGTAAACGCAGGGTGTTAGTGCGTTTTTGTTACCAAGCTAGATAACCTTACGAGGTTCAATTTTGTTTGTACAACAAACCGTTTAGTGTCAACGGCTATGTAAAGGCAGGAAGGGATTACTGAACAAGAGACAGTATGTCATATAATTATTCTGTATTATAAGATCATTCATGGGGTTATTTGCAACATTCTAGACTAGGCCCTTCGTACGGTGCAGAGTTACACCAATAATCGTCAGGACAGGGTATTTCAATTAAAAGTTGTAAATTTGGATCGACATCCCCTTCAGGGAACGTGAGTGGTTTGTAATAATGGCAGGCATCGCTAGAAGGATACGGTGGAGCAAGGATGTCGAGGAACGACGCCGATCCGCTTACGGATTTTATCAAATGCATGTTGCGTTCTAAAGGCGAAAGCAGACACGCTGAATCCTCCACAGATCGTTCGTCGGTTCCGTGGAAATGAACAGGTATGGCAGGATAGGAAGATGAAGCTAATTCCACTGAATGATGGCGTGTGAAGCTTTGAACAGACAAGGAACCATGGAGTACCTATCCGTAGAATTAATTCAAAATAAAAATATTAAGAATTCTCTAAAGTAAATGGTTGGTCTTAAACGACGAACTCGTGTACCTTAATAACGCCGTACATATCCGGATGGTCGTGCAAGGGTAACTGAGCACCCGGTTTTAGTACGAATATTCCTACGCTTATGGTATCATTTTGGAAGATATCAATGTACGTGACGGGAGCGTCGTTGGCTGGGTGACATGCGAGATCACTCAGGCAGGTTTCGGACTCGTATCCTAAATCGACGGCTTTTATTTCACTTGCTAAGGAAGTTAGCTTTCTAAGCTTCTCTTCGAATAATTCAGCAGGGTGGACACGGCGAGAAAAGGTAGATAGAGCAGTTCTAACCAAATTTTCTATCCGCGGGACCATGTTATTATTGTTATCTAGAAAGAAAATAGCCCCAGGAGCTCGTCTAGGTTGTGAACAGCGAGTCGACATCTCGAAAACCGCGAATAGGTGCTTCCTAGGCTTCTTATGGCAGTGGTGCCCAACCTACGGCCCGTGGGCCATATCCGGCCCGCGAAGGTGCCTCATGCGGCCCGCTCATTTATACCGCTCATGCATATCACTGAATAATTTAATTTTTAACGTCGGCATGATTCTGGCGAAACCGGAACATTCAGGCCCGCGAGATTTTATATCATGTCGCGCGCGGCCCTCGGGTGAAAAAAGGTTNTTATACCGCTCATGCATATCACTGAATAATTTAATTTTTAACGTCGGCATGATTCTGGCGAAACCGGAACATTCAGGCCCGCGAGATTTTATATCATGTCGCGCGCGGCCCTCGGGTGAAAAAAGGTTGGGCACCACTGTCTTATGGGATGGTAACCTTGTATCTCATCTCAATAAGGCAAGATAACTAATAGTAAGCCATATAACTACTAGTAAATCACATATATTACAATGTTGTTGAGTAGCCGAGTGGTTTGATATATTGTTTTGAAATCGTGAAGTCTGGAGAATTTATTTATATTTTTTTTAGAACAAATGGCTTCTGACCCACGTTATGCAATTCAGTTCCTTCTCTCCATAGGTGGTACCCCAAGCTCCAGTTAGTTTTGCTAATATTTCTCAGTTTGTTTATAAAAACTTTGCAGAGCATAACTACCAAAATAGCTTGTACAACAGTTACAGTTTTAATGTCAAAAACTTCCAAAATCTAGCTTGTGGTGACAAAGAAATTGTTTTAAATTTTTCGTTTCAGTAAAAATTAGCAAATTTTTACGCTTAATTTAGCCAAGTTTTTAAGGGCTTTTTGAAAAAAAAAACTCTTAAAAACCACTCACTAGATTTTTCAATTAATTTTTTGACAGCAAAATCACAAGAATCGGACTAGCCGTCTTGGAGATATGGTCCGGAAGAGTTCCCCATGTTTTTAGCCTGACTGCCAATTTGAAACCGAACTTTGTGCTTAATATTGAAATGTTTTAAAGGGATTTTGTGGAAAAAGCTCTTCGGGATAAGAAAGCAAATTTTTAAAAGATTTTTTTTTTTTTGGCACCAAAAATAAAAAAAACGGACTAGCCGTTTTGGAGCTGTGATCCGCAATGAGTCCCCCATATTCGCCAGGCGCCCTTTAGCTTTAAATTCTTTCTTTCTTTTTAAAGCAAGCAAGCTTTCTTTCTTTAGCTAGAGCTGGAGCATGGTGTCTGCCCCCGTACCCAAGAAGTTGTTGCAAATGGCTGGTATTGAAGATTGCTACATCTTGGATCGTGGTAACTCTTGACACTTTAGGTAACTTTCTTTATCTATTAGGTATTTGTGTATTGGGGAGCGTGAAAAAGCACCAAAATTTTTTTTTTTACAGAAGAAAAGTACTTGTAACAAAATTTCTAGCGAATTAGTCGCGCTTGACAGCGACAAATCCACGGTAGTAATTTTATTTCTGCCAATAAAAGTTTGTTGTACTGGAACAATTATTATTGTACTTATTTATTTTATTGAAATTACAAAGATGGTAATTCTGACGTAACCTAATTAACCGATATGTCTGCAATTTGGAAATTAATGAATGCAAATTAACAGCCTCGACGAGAGGATTCCGAATCTGTAAGAATTATTGCGCTAGCCCTTCAAATAAGCGAGAAAACTGAGCTTGAAAATGAAATTATGCCCTGAGGGCGTCTCTTTGAAATCCCATAAGGAATAACACGGGAAAAAGTGCGATGCCAGCATCATGCTTTTCGAGGCCTCGTTCACCCTTTCCTATCCCTTTTCCTGCCTCCCATGCTGTTTCCAGTGGTACTCTTGGTAATTTCATTATATTGGAATATACCAGGTACCATAGGAAGCAGGCCAGGGCATAGTCAGGGTTTTTTCCTCTGAAAAACCAAACTTCAGACACGGGGAATCGAGCCCACGACTTTACGATGTAAGGCAATGCCTTAGACCGTTCGGCCATAGCGCTTAGACATACATTGCTTCTTTGAAATACAATGCCTACGGGTGGTATGTTACCTATGCAACTTGTCACGTGTGACACTTAGTGCTGTTTTTTTTTTTTTTTTTGTTTTTTTTGTTTTGCTTTGTTTTTTTTTTTACTATTTATAGACTTCTTTCTGTCAGGAAGTTTGTTCAAATGAAATACTATAGTCAACACTTACGGGTTCAGGCAAACTACAATATGTTATGACGTACAGAAAATTTTCAAATTATTCCAATTGATGAATTTGAATTACAGGAATCTTATCGCATACAAAGTATGAGGAATTTCCTTGAATGTCGTCTAGAAATTGATATTGAACTTATAAACTCAAAATTGAAGAAAATAATAAGAAAAATAATAACAAATTCACAACACTGCTTCACATCTCATGGGCAAGAGCTGAAATTCGAAAAGCTAACCAAGAAAACAGTATTCTAATCAAAATCAGTATATCTCGCACAGCAATTCGGGTTCAAGTGTGTAAAAATAAGGCTTCGTCGTTCGACACAGCAGCCGTTTACAAGAAGCGAATATGGAAGAATAACGGACTAGTAAACGTACGACCGAACGGAGTTAGTTTTCCAAAAAATGACCGAACGAATTCGGCCAGTGTGTAAAAAAGGGTGAATTAATTACAGGAAGACACTAAAAGACACGCCCAAAATAGGATTTGAGTCTTCTAGAGTGCCTACTTCCATTTTTGTTTTCGCAAAGCCTAATTTCCCGTAGAATTCCACGGCTGTTGTGTCCTCTTGTTTGACTTCCACGTGACATTCGGACGAATCTTGATCAATCGAAACACACAAAAAATATTACGACATATACTATAACATTAACATACTAAAAAGTAAAGTAATAGTAAAAACAAAAGTAATAACTGTTGTTCTTACAGCCCCAATAAATGCATATCTCTATATAAAATTTAACAAATAATACTATATCAAATACCAGCAAACAAAGAAATGCAAAGACATAAGAGGATACGAACAATTTCTAAAACAAGTTTTCGAAATGAAAATTAAAGTATTTTCGAGAACTGAAATCTATTAAGGAATCTTATTATGCACCCTGAAGGCAGCTACTACGCAAGTTACTAGGCGTTTGGCGAGGGACTAATCCTCTATTGAGCTCAACAGGCTGGTATTGAAGATTGCTACATCTCGGTTCGTGGTAACACTGGCACCTTGGGTAACTTTCTTCACCTGGACTGGATCTGGATCTATATCCCCGCTTCAAGCGAGTATGAAGTATGACCCTGCTTTGCGCAGGGTCATTATTTTAATACTACTATTACTATTATTATAAAAAATATTATTAATATGTCTGGACTCCAACATCAGCACGTGTGATATACAGATCCGTTACCTAAGTACACCTTTAAAAAGTCGTTATTTGATTGAATTTAACTTATTGATAAAATTGGATTTGCCGACATTCAGGAAGCCAAAAAAATTAAGATTGTTCTAGTATTAAAACCAATGGATGGTAAACGGGAAAGGAGCTGACGAACTTGCTCCAGATATTGCAAGCTCTGACCTTGACGTTTTATTATTGTAGCCATTCTAAACAACTACAAAATATAAATAGACAAGACTAAAGTTCCAGAATTTTAAAAAATTTTACCTGTCTAGAGCAGCACGTGGGGCGACGTCACAAGAACAAACTTAGAGCGCGTCTTCATAAACTACATAGCCACACTTACTAGTCAATTCCCAAACTGTTAAAGGAAGTGGTAAATCATTTGTTTATAAAAAGATTCCATATACTCTAATGGAGTAATTGAACCTTGATTTAAAGGGGAAAATTTGCAGGCAGGTACGTGTAGGATTTATCCAAATCCCCAAGTAACTTCTACAAGTGAAGGAAAAAAAATATGAAAAAAGGAATAAAAAAAAATTCAGATTGCCCTCTTAAATTATTGCTACCTTGCTACCTTATTGACAGTGCCACTTTTGACACCACACAGAGCAAGATATTTCTTATTCAATTTGAAAAACGTAAAAAAGGCAGTCCACGGCAACTTAATGTTTAGCCACGCACAACCTTGAAGAAACGTTTTGTTTTTTCCACTGCTTTGTTTTGGTTGAGAAGGTAAAATAATAGAATAAAACTGTCGCGTGACATCAATAAAAAAATACAGAAATATTAATGCGCAAAAAGAAAATCTGGGATTAGCTTATATTTGCAGCACGTTACAATTAAAATCGACTGAACACAGGTTTCAGTTATTTCGCAAGTTTGTTACAATGCGCAGATCCTGCTTAAAGTCTATAATCAGACTTTTATGGCCAAAATTTGTTTTCCTATGTCTCGATACGTGAAAAGAAAATTTCAAGCGAAAAAAATATGAAAAAATCGAGGGCAGAGAAAAACTCAGGGTTGAATGAGAGGAATGATCCCAAAACTTCTCAGACATATTTCCATTTTGTGTGTCAAAAGTTGACTTTCTAAACGAAAGCTTTCACCGGCATGGTAACGGTTTTACGAACGTGTCCCCATACGCGGAATCGGCTCACGCCACCATCAGGCACGATAGATAGTCGTACCAAATTAACCGTACCGTGGTTCTGGAGCTGAGTGCCACCGAAGTAATGCGGCTTATTGGGCAAAAGCTGGAAAGAAAATAATGGCATAATTAATCTAATTTCTATAACTGAGATTAATTTACGCTACAAAAAATCCAAACACAGGAAGCATGTAACCCAATTTGCAAACAATCATTGGGACTTGACGTTCCCAATGAACTTTCTTTCTAGAGCAGAAAAAAGGCTTACTTTTTGGGGGGGTAAAATCGTAATCCAAGGTTCGCCTTCCATTTTCTGGACCAATTCATTCTCGGTTCCCTCCGGCGCAAAGCAGGCTTCCACTTTGCAATAATCGGGCGAGTTACCTTTGAAGTGATGGGTATCGATTTCGACCGCTTGGATATTACCAGGATGACCAAGTTTAAACACAACCCATTCGCTTCCCACGTGATTTAAAAAACCATTTTCGTCCACTAATGCCCAACCGAATAGACAGATAAGAAAAAACTTTTGGTAAGCCTAAAAATGTTCTTACAATACAAAACTGGGGGTCTATCCAGACGTCGTGCAGTTTCCCATCCATCAGCCATGCTCAGAGCTCGACCAGGACAGATGAGATTACTAGGATGGCCATAATGTGCGTCGCTCATCGCAACCACTTTGCCACCTTTTGAAACCGACGCTAGATCCACGCGTTCCGTTGATGGAACAGCGGCCCAATCAAATCTAAATATCGAAACAAGAGTAATAAATGTCTAACTTATTAATATGGTCCACTCGACAACATATCTTATAATAACTAAGTATTCCAAAAAGGAATTATCAACGTATTTCCACAAGGACAAGTTAAGATTTCAATCTCGTTAAATCTAAAGCGCCTTTATTCCTAACCTTGGTTCGCCATAGACGCGTAATCTCGCTATACCACCATCAGGGTAAAGGTTCACACGAATGTGCGTGATGACAACATTCTGTTGTTCGCACGTGAAGTGGTGCAAACGAGTTTCAGGCACTCCAGGTCTCAAAGGACTGTGAGGAACAAGTTCGGTCCATTTCTAGGAAGAGAATAAATACGTATGAAACTTTTAGACATTCTAATGAGACAATGTGATGTTACTTCAGATTGGAGCTTTGTCAAAGCACCAAATTGTTCAGGAAAAGCAGAAGCTCCCATTCCGGATTTCCTTGGGGGAATTTTCATTTCGTCTGCAAAAACGTGATTGGGATAATACATTCTAGTTGGCATACAATGAGAGAGTGCGAACCTTCAGGATTGAGATAAGCGCCTTGGATTGAAAAACGCGGCGCGTAGTTGCCAACAAAAAAGGCAGTGTCGACCTGAAAGCCGCGAATTACGCCAGGAATACCCAACTTGATAATACACCAATCATGACCTGGAATACGTTTCCTACGCGTTTCCCAGCCGTCCATCCATTTCCCGAATTCGGTATACACACCTTCTTTAAATTCAGGTTCTTTGGTCTGTGAAAATTAAAAAAAGAAAAAACATTATATAAATCAATAAAAAAAGCGTACTGGAGGTCTTAATTTAAACTTTCTTACGTTGATCAAGTTATCAGCTTCGGCAAAGAAGTCATCAGTAGCGAAAACAATGCCACCTCCAACCTGGGAAAGACCAAAGAGATCATTTCGAACTCGGAAACAACCGGAATGGTATGAAATAAGGTTCACGCAAATGTTGATTACCTTCGAAGCGGCAAGGTCTACAAACTTTTGAAGCTCATCCGCTACTTCCATGCTCTCAATTTTGGCCATGAATATCAAATCTCGTTGAAGAGAAAGAGGCAAAAGCACGCCAATTCACGTCGACAGTCAAAACACAAAAACGCCTTGAGTTCAAAGCCGGCAAATAGCTTGCCCAGAGGACGCTTTTAGCTGTTTCCATTGGGCTTACTCCGAGTGGCATTAGATGGCACTGCTGAACAAAAACTAGTTTACTGTAAAGTGCAGCCATCTATAAACGAATAACGACTTCAAAAATCACAAATTGCATAACAGAATTCCGGAGTTTGCTTATGAGGGTTTGTATTTTCTGTCGCTCGAGCAAACTGTGAGGAACTAAAAGGTAACGTTTTGGCACATATATATTGTAGGATTTTATCCACCAATTTTTCTTTTATAGTTGTGGGTATGTCAGCGACGGATAATGGCACAAGTGATGCTCTGCCTGTAATCACAGAGTTTGAGTGGATAAAATTACAACAAGATATTGGAGCTGAGGGGTTGAAACACACCGAAACTGCCCGAGAAAAATTTAAACGCAAATTTGAGGAAAACCCTTTCGTCCCTGTTGGTAGGTTTTTATTGTTTGTGAATGTTTTCAGGGTACGGAATAAATTCAATACGCATTGCTGGCGACCGTTACGTGCGAAGGTTACTTGCTGCATAACTCCAACGCCGTTCTGAAATTTTTGAGAAATAACACCTATGCTTTAACCGTAGGAGACGTTGTCCTCTTGCATAAAACTAGTCTCGGTTTAATTGGTCCCTTAAGTAACGCAGTCGTCATGCAAACTCGGATTCAGTTTTGGAGAAACTCGACAAAAAATTAATAGATTGTGACAGAATGCGAAATTTGAGTGCAAAAACTGTATTAATTTTTTGTTTCTTTTCAAGGTTGCGCCTTAACTGCCGGAGCCTTGACGTATGGCTTGTGGAGTTTTCGACAGGGTCGTTCTCAAATGTCTCAGTATATGATGAGACTCAGAATTGGGGCTCAAGGATTTACTATCGTAGCCCTCCTTGGCGGCATTGCTTACGCTGCCGTGAAGGGGAAATAAAGTGGTTGTGTGTGCAGGCATGCGATAGACAATAGTATAGACAATTTTTCCGTGTAGCGTATACATTTGATTCATGCAAATGGACACTTTGATACATCAAACGTGTGTGGATTATTGTTAAGATTTCCCTCTGGGCACCGTAGATTCCGTGCGTAACGTAGTGAAAACCGCTTTCATCTTCCTTTGTTCAGCGTTCTTCCCGGAACAATGGAGGCACCGTCCAAGGTATAATTTAACCCCTTAAAGAAGCCATTGCATCGGGGGACCATTTTATTCTTCTGGGATCTACGTTAAATGAAAAAAATGAAATAAATAAAGAAAACTCTGAAAAGCAACAAAAAACACAAATACGAGTATCAACGCCTGTAAGTGAATAGTAGTCTTTTAGTGCACAATATTGTGCGACGGAGAAATCATTTAAATAAAGCGTTTAAAAACACTTGGTTAATAAATTTGCTGATACTCATGAAGATAGTGAGGGGCTTCTTTAAGGGAACAATGCTACTCAGGTCGCGTTAATCGAAAGTAATGCGACATTTAAGGTTTGTCCTTAATTCTTTTTCGTTTTATTTCGAAGATTCTTCTTGAAATTTGCGTGGATAGTGTGGAATCGGCGTTGGCAGCGTTCAAAGGGGGTGCAGATCGTTTGGAGTTGTGTTCGGCTTTGTCGGAGGGTGGTTTAACACCGTCACTGGGTTTATTTACGGCTGTAAAATCCCTCGTGCCGCTCCCTATTTACGTAATGATTCGTCCACGGGGCGGAGATTTTCTGTACACGGAGGAGGAGATTTCAATTATGGCTTCGGATATCGGATCCTTGAAAGCAGCGGGGGCTGACGGTTTCGTATTTGGATTGTTGACAAGGGACGGGCTCATTAGTGCTTCTGCTTGTCGCACATTGATCACCTGTGCTGCTCCGGTTCCTTGTACCTTCCATCGTGCATTTGACATGGCCAAGGACCCTGTAAATGCTCTTGAGGATTTAATTAAGCTGGGTTTCGCTCGTTTGCTTACCAGTGGACAACAACGCAACGCTTTACAGGGTTTGTCCTTAATAAAACAATTGCAAATGCAAGCTGGAGGCAATATTGCAATTATGGCGGGGGCGGGAATCACTGAGCACAACGTCAAAGACATTGTGGCACAAAGTGGGGTCCGTGAAATTCACGCCTCCGCTAGTACTCTCTACCCTTCGAAGATGGTGTACCGGAATCCGCATTGCTACATGGGAACAGAGACGGACGAATTTTCCAGAAAGATGACCAGCGAAGAAAACGTCCGCCGTCTCGTGGATGCGCTGAAGACCTCTAGCAAACATTAATATTGCAGAATCACCAACAGCTGTGCATGAAAGACAAGGAACAAGGCACATTCGCGTAAAATGGCAAAATTAAGGACCAACAACACGCTTTGCTGTAAGCAGGGGAAATACGCGTTAGACATACTTAGAAAAATTAAATGAGATTCGCGAATCTGTGAGTTAAATTAACACAGTAGTATTAGAGTAAACATTGTCCTACGACAAAGATCACTGAAGATGTCGAAACGAAGAATATTGAAGGGTATAGGAAAAATGATATAATAATCTTTTTTTTTTTTTTTTTTTTTTTTTTTTAATTGTGCGTGAAGAAATGCCACCAGGAATTCTGCGGTATTGTACTCTGGAGTACACGAACTTGAACTAGAAGCGCCGCAAAAGTGTTTCAGTGCGTATGTAATGCAAATGGAAGGAAATGTTGCGTCATTATTGTTTGCAAAATTTAGTCACAAAGAATGAGCAACTGATGTATCTTTCATAAGTTAACTGTAGTTAAATTCGTTTCCTTTACATATAAGACATACTGGGATCTTTAGTTAAGAAAGTGGAATGTACACTACGTATTGGGATAAATACATCTTTAGGGGAATTGCAAACGTGTTGGATTTTTTGTTGGGGAGATTTGGCGAATGGCACTCTTGTGGTACACTGACTCGGGCCAGAAATGTTCATTTCCACTTTTTGTGAGGAGATTCTTTGGGGAAGTTCTTTACAAGGGTTTTTAGTTGTATGTTGGACAGGGTGAAGAGGGTAGAAGAGGGTGGTTGGCAAGGGTAAGTTATAGCCACTGAATGCGTCACACTGGGTACAGATCTTGGCATATTGAAGAGTAACTCAGCGTCGCAGGGACTGGACTTCCCGGGATGTTAGCCGCAGATATTGCCTAAAAATCCACACAAAAGAAAAGAAAAAATGTGCCATGTATTTAGTTAGTTACAACCACTTCTCCCAACCATCTGACCGAAGTACTTTCATGCTTCAATAGTTTAGATAAAAGTTCTGGACGAAATTCGAACCTACAGAAACTTCCTTTATAGCACAGCCTTGTCACTGAGAAGTTTTTATGAGGATTATAGCTGCAGCTAAAGAACTAACGGTTTCTTTTCTGTGTTCTGCGGATTTTTTTTATTATTATTTTCTCTTTCTGAGTTTCTGGAATCACGACGTTAGGAGACTAATTCAATCGCTTGCCTTTCGCAAATTCGGTCGTGTGTCATCTTAATCAAATTCGTCCCGAACGCTAAGGGGTTAAATCGATTTCAGAAAACGCTAGACAGCCGCCTGCTGAAGGCTTCGGCAGCTATGATAATTTGATGAGTACAGAATTGGTTAAAAGACGGGAAACTCCCTCTTTCTCTCCGCCCTAACGAGCAAATTTGTCCAAAACTTTCCAGAATTTCGACTAGCACTTTGCAAAAAGTCAACGACGGGCTTACACGTGCTCTCGAATCCAGGAAAATCAAATAACTCGCGCCTTTTTTTCCGGAAGGAAAACCACAGTCTGACTCACGTTCTTGCAACCCCGTTAAAAAACGTTGACATTCTACAAAATTTTTCGGACACCAAATTAGTCTAATTATTTCCCCAATGTAGGTCTCTGTTACAACTACCCAAGCTTTGAAGCCCCGAATGTTGCCAAAAAAGTACTGACGGTATGATTGAAGCGTTTTCCTCGGAAATGGCCTTTCATTCCTTACTATTTTTGTCTCTTTTCGAGCACTTGTTCTCTTCAGTCTTGGCCAGAGATATGTCTTCAACCATTACGCCCTCAAAAGAAAGCTTGTTATCAGAGAAGCACGTTCGAAAGTGACACCTTGGCCATTGAAAAGAAAAGGGGAAACTGCCATGCTGCATCCTCCTACCCCATGCAGTTTTCCCTGTTTTTCCTCCCTAATATTTACCCTCTTCCTCTTCTTTCTTCCCTTGACTTGGTTAGCTCTTTCTGATTGGAACGCTATTGAACTCTTCCTCGATCGATTCATATTGAAACACAAAAGGGGATGAGGAAAACTGTCAAGCTTTCACAGGAAAGAGACACCAACTCTGGTAATCCACGAGTCAGCAATCTTATTTCGATGAGAAAAAATAGTGTTGTACACAATAGTTACACACACCGAAGCCTTTAATAATGGCACGTTCTGTCACTGTTCCGTGTCTATGATGAATTTATTAAGGACGCACGAGAGACTAATTTGAAGAGGTTCTCTGTGTAACAGAAACTCGTTACGAGTCACGCGACTGGAAAGTGTAAGCAGCAATAAAATACGTCACAGTGAGTCCAACAAAAAGTATAAGACTAAACTTCAGTTGAAAGAAGTGAGAAGTTTTTACAAAGTGTGCAAATATCTTTCACGGGAGTGTGCGAGTCTTCGCTCCTCGCCACGGAGTTGACTTGTTGGTGACAATAATAGTAACATTTCAGCCACGGTGGTTGGATTATATGGCAGTAATCGTTAGAAAGCATTTCACGCGAAAATTTCGCGAACTTGTACCAAAAAAACGAGGAATAAAAAGTGAAAAAGCTCTCAACATGTCAGAATTATTTTTTCGAATAAACGCTATCTGATCTTGTGTTACTCAGCCAGTACTTAGGCGAGCGTTGGGCGTTATTGTCCGCGAAACAAACGAACCGTGAAAGAAACATTCGGGCGTTCGAAGGAGTTAAAAGGGTCTAAAACACTGATAATGAAAAGAAGGAAGAGGGTACTAAATCGCTAAAAACCCTCTTTCGCAAATGAGTTAGCAAGATTTCATGTGCTTTGTCTTCAAATTTTCTTTGCGACGTTAAATGGCCTGCAACTAAGTTACTCATACAGCAAGATTCTCCGGCCCTCTCTTTTTTTAATTAGTTTTTTCTTCTCCATGGTTTAGCTAGTAAATATGCATAAAGAAATCAGGAAAACGGTGAAACTCTTCCGAAAAAATCGGTTGTGTGACTAACAATATGTGGATAATCTACGGTCGACATTCATTAGTTATATCTTTTCTGTGGAATGAAACGTTCCGAGGATAAAGCACAGAAATAACGAAGTAAATGACTTACATTGTGGTGGTTCCTTTGTTGGCTATCATGGTGTTGTCTCCGTCGAGAGTATTTACGGGGGCAGCACCCGCACAATAAGCGGCCGAACGCCCTTTGAAGAAAAGAAATAACTATAAGATGACGTGCACGAATACGCCACACGCTGCTTGTCTCGAAAGACGTCTTCAAGCTGCTTAGGATTTGAAACGGTAGCTTGGCCTTCTATATACTTAAAAACAATCATAGCTTTTACGCCAACAGTTTTTTCTTTTTATCAGCGGCAACTTGAATTCTGACAAACTTGTGACGTCCGTAGTGACGCATTACTGCAATGTCAACTCCAGAACTTCTGAATCGAAGCTCACTAAGGAAAACTTAGACAACTGCGAAGGTTAAGCCAGGAATGTTAATTAATTTTACTCAAGTCTAAATGAGCTATTTTAGACTTTTATTTGTATTTCTGTTCCAAAATTCCAACCTTTGATGTAAATCTACTTAAACGCCACTTGTGTGCTCTTCAGTGTTTTGTACGCATACCATAACTGCAATATATGACGATTTCCTGCAGGAACTATTTACCAAATCCCATTAAGGAGTAATGGAAATACCAATTACATAAATAAGCTTTTCACTGTCGCTTAATGGAATAATTTTTTATCCATTAACGACAATATTAGTTGTTGTACTGTACTACCTTTCCTGATAATCGGTTCATAGTACAAATATAAATATGGGACAACGCATTAGTAGCGTATCCTTCTCCAATAAAATTTTTTCGTCAGGCCGAACACAATCAACACCGTAGTACAATTACTTCACTCTTCCTGGAAAACACGGTTTGTAGCTACCTTGTAAGGAAGAAAAAACGGAAAAACTCGAAAAATAATTTTTTCTCCTTGTTCACGTAAAACCTCAGCCATGACATCGTTGACTTTTTTTTACACGTCTAGGAAAGTTCCACTCAACTTGGGGAACAATTACTAACAAGCATCAAGCCGTCAATAACATTTGCACCGACGAAAAGCAATAGCGCGTTCGACTTGGAAAAGAATTGCGTACTAGTGTTATGTAGCCAAGCGAAAGAAAAAAAAAGTCAATTTAAAAGATCGTGGTTCGAGGGCAATAGGTCTCGAAGTCATCTATAATGAACGTTGCTAACGAAGGGTGGATAACGTTCATAGGGCAGCCTGTAGCCGTATTAAGCACTAGCCGAGAGCGGTCAGCCCAGCCTCGCTGATACAGAGGTAGTGATAAATGGATCAACGGTGCTACCGAATTACAGTCTCTCGGCTTCCATCCTAAATTTTCCCGGCAAACATCCCTTAGGCTTCTGCATACATTGATACCACTCCAAAACATAGTACGACTTACAACATGTACGCTACATATTGGTTCCCTTCATTGGGAGAATATTGCTTTCACACAATCAAATTGAGTTAACCTTAAATCGATGCTTTAATTTATTACTAAAAGAGTTGATAACTCCCTACTGAGTTACGTCACTACCATGCCTATAGTACAACATCGTGAAGAAGAAACCACACCAACGATACGAAAAATCCACGACAGTTTATACTCCATTCGGACATTCACTTTACAGGTGAAGTGGATAAGTGCTGTTTGAAGAACGAACATTTTCTCATGTGCTTTTAAAACACTCACTGTAAGATTTTCTACCAAAATTATTAATTGATGACTTTCAAATCAAGACATACGTGTGAGCAAGCCTCCGAAACTTAATCCTCGTATTCCAATTGGTTTTACCCTAACGTACGCTAGATTGCGCTAGCGCACTAGTGTATTCATTGTACTCAGCACGCAGCAAGATGCGTTTGGTCGAATAATGTACTGTTAAATCACACTAAGTGGGGTTTTGGTACCTTATTAAGTCACTTCAATATCAGGGCTGAAATAATGTACTACCTGGAAGAAATAAAACCATTCAGAAATGTCCCAAAAGTCGATGAAAGTTTGTGCGGGCGGGCGGCAAAAATTCACACAGAGCACTTTGTGGATGTACAAACCCTTCTCGCGAACTTAATTTTCCTTACTTTGCGCAAGTATCACAAGAACGTGTTTTTGACGTAGTTAGCCTTTGACGTTTTCTTTCACTGTTACTCTGGAATGAATTCAGATTATGTATATGTGTCATAAAACTCTTGATGGGGCTTTAACGTCCCCCTTGTGCGTTCTTTTTTCTCACAGACGAATGCCATGGGCAGAAATTTCTTTCTTCCATCCTTCTGCTGATGAAGACATTATTTCTTCCGCTTGGCGCTACATGACCAGTGGCTAATAGAGATTGTGGCTCTACTCTTAGCCTCCTTAGCTCAAAAACACAAGCCCAAACCCCGGAAAGGCAACTTTCTCTCAATGTTTCCGTAAAATTTCGACCGTCTTAAGTTTCCTGGGTAGTGCGTTCCTAGAACGGAGAAATAAGGGTAGTCAAGTCGCCCAGTTTTGCCTTTCCCCTCCTTTCAGAAATGCCTTCACAAAAAGAAAAAATGAAACATAGAAAGGAAGCTTCAAACAAGAGTGCAAATAAACTTAGGCGAGCGTTTTACCCATCTCCGAGAGGAGTGTTAAAGCCGTAAAAGCTAGCAGTCGAGGACTTCGAAGTCAAGTTCTTAATCTTCTTTCATGGAGATATGTGGGGGTCGCAAGCCTCTTCTTTTCCCCCGCCCACAATTTCTCACAACGGATGCATATTTAGCGCTTATTTTTTTATATCTTATAAACGTAAACTACCATAAAACATCTGAAAAGCACCTTGCCTTAAGACTTCTCTATTACGAAGCTCTGTATTTAATGTTAATTCAGTATCATTATTCGAAGTAACCACTTCCCAAAATTTGACTTAAATAGCGCAAACAATGAAGTGTGAGGGGTAACTGGAGTTCAAATACACCACAATTCTAGCTCAGCCTTTTCCTGCTTCTTAAACGATTCCTAGTAAATACAATGAAAATCAATTTCTTGTATCTTAGAATTCCAGATACAGTAGAGAGAAACACCCTATATTATATTGCTTGAAGCAACACTACAATGCAAGGGGAATTTTTTTTAAAAGAAATAGGAGGAAATTCGATATACTGCATTATGCTAGAAAGCACAATTCCCTTCAAGTCGTTGCATAAGACAGAGATAGGCCTTTAACTAAATATAGAAACTTGGAATTTGGAACTAGACAGCCAAAGAAATTTGAAGTGAAAACTATCTCCGCGATGCAAAAGCATATGTTACAACCCCATAGATGAGAAAAGGAACCTGTAAATGGTTGATGGAGGATAAGGGTTGCTTTTCTCCACCTCTTTCTCTACCACGATGTAGCAATCCCAAGCTAATTTAAGATTGGTGTCTACGAGCTTTCTGAAGGAGCAGAAATATGCGAGAATCTCTTAAAAGCAAAGTAGAGTATAAAAAAGGCAGCAGAAGAAGAAAAAAATGAGTGAGACCCATTGTAATAGTGTCACAATATTCTGCTTTAGCTCCCGGGCGCCCCTTTTATCTACACAAATTTGCCCAAAGGAAACAGGACGGTTCCATTTCGCTCGAACGAAACGCAACGTTGAAAAGAGACAATGAGAGAGAGAGAAAAAAGTATTAGTTTCATCAAGTTTTTCCTTTTTAATCTGGAGGAGAGTGAGAAAGTACAGAGCAGTCGACAGGACCCGGACAGATACGGGACCTTAATTGCTAGTACAGAACTAGATTTATGTTTACACGCTAAACAAAGACTCTCTCTCTCTTCCCTACTAAAATGGTCCTGTTTTCTTGAAGCGTTCATTTATGCTGTCCAGCCCACCCTCGTTTCGGGATTCTTCTAGTAAGGCCCTGCAGTTACGTGATACCTGATCCGTTATTATTATGCTTGCCTATGTTCTGATTCGAGAGAAAAAATAGCAGGCTCACATATCGTTTTATGCCCGCGCGCCTAAGATGGAATACTAAATCCGCCTGCTATTATCTCAACCGATACCGTGTTGCACCGCGATTGAAATGCAGGAAACTTCGATTTACTATTTTTTAGGGAATAGGCAGCCTCCCAGCGATGCCAAAGCCTGTAATTTTGGCAGGAAAACACCTTCATGCAAATCTGATCCTATTTTGCTTACAATAGAATTGCAGTTTCAAGCGAGCGCCGCTGCAAACCGACTAGAAAGGGAGAAGGAATTGTCTTCGTTGCGGTTTAAGCAACAGCCTTGGAATAATACAAGCACGGAAAATCTAAGTTTTTTTTTCTGGATAGCCCGCATAGGATTGCGCTTACTCCAGAAATTTAGGAATTACTAATCATTACTAGGATTCGTGACAAATTATTCACTGCCATGGCGTCGTGAATCTTTACTTAAAAAAATAATGCATGTCAAAATTTCCAGATCTTTTAGCTGCTTTGTATTTATCATATGACACATTCATAAAAACTTTTCTAGCAATAAAAATGTAATATTATTTTCTATTATTCGTAATACTGTAAAATAAGCTCACATTACTGTCCGAATTGTTAGTCATTTATCTGTTCTTCTGAAGGAACACGGAAGCAGGTGAGTAGAAGTAATTACTGAGTCCGAGAAATTCCGGTTACGCAAAACAGCGGTTGTTTGCAAACCTTACAGAACTTAAAAATGTTTGATATCATCTCGACAGCAAATTGGAATGGCCTGCAAAACTGTCAACAAAGTTAGCTATAAAAGTCGCTTAAGTGTTCAATGACGGAAGGCACAATGAGTAGGCAAAAAAATGTGATCGGACGTTGAAAAATCCACACAGAAATTATAAAGTGTCTTCTCGCGTACCGATTTGCGACGAAGAAACTAGCCTGGATTTTTTCTGTAAATAGATGGTTGAACTTTACTCTTCGTTCTTTACTTATACTGCATTACGCGTAAAAGAAAATCGCTTACGTAACCATTCTTCTCGGCGCTCTAAAGCAGAAAGAGACTGGAAGAATTATTGCGTTCTTCACTAGAATTCTAACCCTGTTAACGTTAGCAATCGAAAAGCTTTCTGTCCAGCCTCAAAAGGGTCACAGCGGACAATTTGTCTCCTAAGAAAACCGCACACAAAAAGAACCGGGGCTTCTCTAAATGAATTTGGGCGAGTAAGCCACAGCTTTATACGAAAAGAATTTTTTGTATTCCATACGCACGGTTGATAGATATTCGAAATAATTCACTGTTAGCGCACGCTTTTCCCGTCTCACCTCAAATCGAATTACCCTCCCCACTTCTTTATTTCTTTTCCTGCTTGAAACAAGCCTCCCATTGAACCCCCAATAGCCTAAGGAACCAAACCAGTGAATGACGAAGATAAACGATCTTCAATTCGTCTTCGGCTTCATCTTCTAATTTTTTTCTTGCAGACGAGGGAAGCTGGACAAATAAAACTGAAAGTCTGGTTGCCCAGGAGCTTAGCCTGTTCTCTCGGTTACGAGAAACCTAATGAAGCAACAATTTTATAAAAAAAAAATCCAAAACGATAATTTTACGTTCCTTTCTTTTTTCACCCCAAAAGGACAGATTATGAGCAAGCTTCACGAGTGGTTCAGTAATTAAAAGTTCACAACAAAACCTCATCGTAAGGTTTATATTTTCTTTCTTTTTTTTTTGGTTGTTGTTTCACGCTGTCTATCGCTCACTTCGCTTGTTTTTCCCGCCTACAAAGCCAAAGAGAGTCATAACTTCTTTAATGGTAAGCATTTCGAGCTCCTGACAGCTTTCAGACGTAGGTTCCTTTTTCTTCATAAATTTCCCAGCCAGGCTCACTAGTCCGAGTTATGGTACGACTTTTATGACCGTGGATTATTGCGGCGCAATTGTTTCCTAACCGACCAAACTAGAGTTTTTCTCGTTCTGTTTCAAAAACAGCTTTTGCTTACCAACCCCCTACACGAATGAAAAGACCGAATGATGCTGGATCAATCGACCAGGAACGGAAAGGCAAGATGCTGTACTCGAGGTGTTGTCGTTTCCACTCAAAGAAAATGAAATTTCTATATTCACAACGACGGAAACCACCCCGTTACGCGACCCGTTCGCCCGCACACCCTTTCCCTCTTGAGATCGTTGTGTTGATCCTAGCTTGTCCCCGGCATCACTCTTCACGATTTAAGGGCCAAGGTGGGCCGAAGGATTTCTGCAACTGAGTCTGAGTCGGGTGCTGGGAAGCCCTGAAACGGAAACAGGGTTCTTTCCAAAGGAAGCAAGTCAATCACTTCTAAGTTCTTCCCTTGAGCCAACTACGCATTATAGAAATCGTTATTTGATTCTCAGGACTTCCTCAGTTGCTATAGAGACATTTTAGAGAAGAAACTGAACTTATAATTCAAATGACAGAAAAAAAAGTTTTTATTGACTTCTAAGTCATGTCGTGCATGGGCGAGAAAACAGGCTTCTTGTAAAATAATGCGATTCACGGTGTTTAGGTTACGCGCGTATTGTGTCATAGGCGAGTATGATGCGTGAGGAGGTACAGGAACAAAGTTATCAATTGGTAACATCAAGCAGACAAACACTTTTGCCTGCGCTTTTCTAGCTTATGGTATGCGCAAAGTTTACCCTCAACAATTCATAATGCAACGTTCATGGTGTAAGCTTTAATGTACAAACTACTAAAGTAGTATAAAATAATTAACAAGAAGACGGTGTTATCAAAATTTATCTACTTCGCCCTTTAAAATTCAGCAGATATCGTAACGGAATTTTCGAGGCGGTAGTGATAGCTTTTTAGACTGCAGTCTATTTTCAGTATTATAGTTCTAGTTCATAAGGTACAGAATTAGATGGAAACCTTATCTTCTCATCCACCAAAGTCAATGGAAAATTGTGGAGTATACACAAAACAATCTTCTACGGATTTCTTTTTTGTGTAACGTGCGAACTGAAATAAGTTTCATTATTGCAAGAGAAGTGCGGATTATCAGGCATGTTATTCTTAACTCCAAATGACATGGCGTGACAATTTTTAAATTTTATTGAGTTAGAGAAAAATAGCGAAAAAAATCTAATTTTATTTGTATGTATATATATATATAAAGGCTTAATAATGATATCTGAGTAATTTTCAAGTTGTTGTCGTTAAGGGAAGCCTTTGAAGAATATTGCAAATATCAGGAGCTAAATACCGCTTGTTCGACATAACTCGCTACATTGGTCTTTTCGCTTTTTCAATCAAAAATAATTATCTTTATGTTGAAAGTAAGCAAGAATATGTAAAATTTTGCTACTGAGTTTCATATACATTTTTTGCAAAATTTTAATAAATCTCTGACCACGTAAAACTGAAACCGCTTAAAACGAGACCGCATAAATAGGAAATTGCTGTACTACCAACACATTCATATTCGGTAATGCACATAATTTGACTAGTAAATTGCCGGTAGCTCCATTGCGTGCATGGAATACCATGTTAAATTTTTTAAAGAAAAACACTTTTTTTCGCCTGTATTCTAAATTTACTTGTCCTCTTTCAATTGCTAGCTATGACTTCGCAGAAGCCTCGTAGAGATACCAAAACTCACTGACGGCCGCTGCTTCGATTGTGAATTTTTTTTCTGTGTAAGAAACAAAGGGAAAGAAATGAAACCTAGAAGGTAAAAATTGCCTCCAGTGGCAAAATTTAGTAATCCTGCGGGAGAGCGCTGACAGGCGGGCCTTCGTCTGTGCGAAGCGGCATTAAGAAAAAGAAAAATCAAACTCTAATACGCCATTCAAGACTGTAATATAAAAGTCTACCCTGTGAAGATCCGACGCTCACATATGTGGCTCAATAGTTGAACAGAGAGTGTAAAAAGCTGTGACCTTTTCGCTCCTCTGAATTGGAATCGGCTGACTTGGCAACGCGACTGTGTATACATACTCTCCCAATGCCCTCAGAATTCAGTCCTTGAGCACGGTTCTGCGAAAAGGAATTGGACCACAGCAATTTCAATGCAAGCCACACCGTGTGCGAGAGCCCCGAAATGCACACACAAAGACCACCAACAGCTACGCCCTAGGAATGCATTTTCTTGCATTGACAATGACACGAGAGAGAAAAGTGAAAACACCAAACTACCTTGCAATGATTGATTATCAAAAAGCTGCTTAAGGGAATTAAACAAAAGGAGAGTTGGCAACAAAAAGAGACTAAAGACATCGTACGGAATATGGTACAATCCTTTACAAGTCAGTTTGTAAGGTAATTACATAAACAGCTTTATTTTTTTTCACTGGCGTTAAGGAAGACGAGTCGGTTACCGTGAAAGGCAGGACTTTATGAAGGTGTTAAAATTTCTTACGCCTCGTAAAGTGTGCTACAAGAGCGGCCACTTTGATTACAGTCTTTATGAAACAGCTTAAGAGGGTCCAAGAGGTATTATCGCGTTGGAAAAGAGCCCTCCTCTCTCCTTGGCAACGCATACATTTCCGCAAAAGAAATGTATTGCTCCTTCGCCATTGTTTGTTCTAAATGATTTTCGAAGACACAAAGTCTGACTATCTCTGAGCCAGAAAGTGATAGTATTGCATGCTAAGGGGGAAGATAATACCTCTGCAAGTTAGACGATCTTACGTACGTACTTCATACATAATACTTCATACATATTCATAATTACGTACGTAATTCATACATACTACTTCGCCATTGTTTGTTCTAGATTATTTTCGAAGTCACAGAGTCTATCTGTTTACCAGGAAGCGATAGTATTGTATGCTAAGGGGAAAAATAGTACCTCTGCATGTTAGACGATCTTATGTACGTATTTCATACGTAATTCATCCTTTTAAAAGCATGTGGCTCCAAACTAAGATCCGTTAAAAAGAAAAAAAAGAAAAAATTCGTTAAAAAGAAAAAACAGGACTAAAAAAACGACTGAAGGCAGCGCACGATTCGTCCGTTACCTACACATGAAGAACACGTAAGTCAAGAAACCTTGTTAAGTCTATGGGATACCGAAGGCTCTTATGGGCGAATAACACAGGAAACTATTCAGGTCATAGCGCAAAGTTCGTTAGATATTTCTGAATATCTTTCCGACAGTAATGATAAAGAGGATTAAATCTATTGACTACCTAAGAGATTTCATTAAATTATTGAGTAAGAAATTTGTAAACAAGGGTCACAGTTTTTAGCTTTGTAAGAAAGAAATAATTAAAAAAAAATCGGGCCATGACAGTTAGTAGATATTTTTTTAATGAATTACCAGAGAAAACAGGGTTGCACTACGACAGTTATTTTTTGAGTTACGCCTGAATAATTTTTGCCAATTTCCGTTCTCGTAGCATAAAAAGAGTAGATGGCGTGGGTACGCAATGGAATTCATTCAAAAAGTACGAAATTACTTATTTAATCGAAATTAATAAATTATTATATTCAACATGCACATATTTTGAGCCTTCATGGCACTGACTAATTTCGTAAGCTTTTTCGGCTAACCGAGTTAGGATTAATTCCCTTGTCTGATAGACAAATGGTTTATGTGAAACTCACATTGCACGGTAAGCTACTAAGTCCTCTCGAACGTATTTTAGTTTCACTGATAACACACATCATGTTGGATTCTCTACTTCCTGTTTCAAAGGTTGCATTCAAACTAAGCCCCGCCTCCCATTGGCGTTACAGGCTTGCTCCAGCATTAACCTCACTTCATCATTTGAAATCTCTAAACAGTGCGAAACTACGACCGGAATTAAAGTCATTCTAGCTGTAATTGTGGATCTATAAGTTACCAATCCGCAATTTTCCAACATAAGTTGCTATTTCTTTATGAAAGCTTCAAGATCAATGGACATCTTTCTTTTAACGTTTTAAGCATTGGGCAGGACAGACAATGTAGAAAAAACTTCCCGTCGTTAGCGAAAGACTCTGCAGGCATTTTCACTACTCTCAGCGGTCTTCCACGAAAGAAAGAAATCATAAAAGTGCGTATCCGTGAAACCAGATTATTACCGGGGCCAAATGATGAGAGGAAACATATACTTGCAGACGGAAAAAAAAGGTTCATATTTTATCTCTCTCCTTTCCCCATTCTGAAAAGGAACGCATGTTTTCCTGATTCAGCACAGTGTTCTAAAAATAACGCAAAGGACCCTAAAAAAAAAAAAAAAAAAAAAAAAAAAAATCCAAGTCCCTCTCAACTTTGAGTCACATGAACGCACCCGAGTAGCGGAAACTTATTAAACGGCTCTGGCGCTTCCTAAGTTCTTGCTTAATTTTCCTTTGTCCCTTGTTGCGACACAGATTTAATAAAGCAAGTTAAGCACTTGCTAATAGGTGTTGCGCCCGGGTGAATGTAACGCGTGGAACAAAGCGCTACAATTAGGTGAAGAACCGGGTTTCTACCGCTTTTTCAGGTTTTACTATCGTACCAGCCTACAAAGTGAATTATATAACTGTAGTTATACTTCATCGTACTTTATCCACCTCTATGTAAACAAAATTACGTAGTCTTATAAAACGTACCATATGACCCTTTTTTTAACGGCCTACGTTGCTTTCCAAGAGGGTTTACGTATTCCGGCGTTGTCACGTGAGCATATTCTATCTGGAAAAGTTACCTGCCTCGAAAGTTTGTAACCTGTAAAGATTAAGTCTAAAAAAAATCTACTGAATTTCTAAATTCTACCGATTTTTTTTAAATAATACAACGCTGAACTCCCTACTCGACGATACGTTCCATAAAAATGTGACACTCGTTTCCAAAGAGCGGACAGGAAAGTTAAAACACCAAAAATTGCAAGAACGATGTCAACGCAAGAGCAAAATTTCTTGCCAAATATCATTGCTCCGAGAAAAGTGTAAGTGTCAAGAGCTTGTACACCAACCTATTGGGCGACCGATTTTTAAATACGCGATAACTTGTTCTAAGTTTACATTCTTGTTTGCAAAACAGAAGTCGACAAGCAAAGTTTTAAACGAACGTGGACAAAAGCTAAGAAAGTGCTGCAATATGCTGAACAAATGATGTCCAGTTATCCCTAGTTTCTCTCCAGCAGTACGTGAGATCTTATTTCAGCAAATAAAGGTGGAAGATGAACAGCACCCGAAATTTAATAAAAGTATTAATAATGTCCGCGTTACCTCCGAAAATCCCGCGACCAACACGCGTAGATGACAGGGTTCATGCTGGAATTGATCCACCCTAACCAGGTGACGATGGGAAAGACGCGTTCGGGCTCGGCAATGCACTTGTAGCAGATGCCTGACAAGAGGTTGAGCACAAAGAAGGGTAACCAGCAAACGACAAAGACGCCCATGACAATTCCCAGCGTCTTGGCTGCTTTTCGCTCTTTGGCAATTTTGGCCAGCTTTCGGGAAATCGAGAAATTGGTTTTCGTACTGGACGCCAAGCTGAATTGGGACTGCGGAGGACGACCCAACGTAGACATTCCCACCATGGCCACCCCGCCCGCCAAAGCTACCGATCCTAAGCAATTAAACAAAGTTACTTTATTCAAATGTTCACTTTGGAGTACAAAGAGCAAGTGCAACAGCCTAGAAAAGCCGATTTATCACCCACGTAACGAAAATTTTCTTATACGTTTCACAAAGGAAGAGTTACACGTGCACGGTACAGAAAGACTCATAGAAAAGTCAAGTACCAAACGATGCAAAAAGAGCGAATTGGATTAGATTCCGATTTCCACTTTTCCAACGCCCTTGGAAACAACCCTTTTGACCTTTGCCGTGTAACAGCAATAAATATTCCCTATTTGCGTTTTCCTGTGCGGGTGCAAATTCTTTACAAATTAATTCGATGAATCTGACAGTCATCGTCGTATTTTAGTTCGATTAATTAAATACTTAAGAGAACTTTATGCCTTCAGAAGTGAAAATTATGTGTCTATGTAAACGCTTTTTAGATGCTGCAGCTGTGATAAAAAAACGCGACGCATCGCATGAAGTCTCACGTTTTGTTTTGTATACATAAGGATGTTTTACTCAAAAACACTTAAATATCGACACATATTTAAAAGCTTTTTTTAAACAACCTCTACTATGAAAGATAACGGAGGTTACCAGCTGATATTAATTGAGAAATAATAAAATACAATACGCACAGTTGACCGATTCCATGTTGCCATCTTTACGAAAAGAAAGTTTTTTCTCGACCGGTTTGTTGTCCTAAAAATACTTATAACGCACAACATGGAAACTGTATCGTTATTTGGATCTCAAGTAAGTCACAACACGAGTTTCACTGTTGTTCGATTTCAGTTTAAACTACAGTCAACACAACCGCATTTCGTATCGTATCGCGCATAATACGATACGTCTGCACTGTGTTATAAGGATATCGATAACATGCTGTGCTGTAAGGATAGAGAAAACAGATAATTTGTATATTTAGTGAAAAAAATATGAGTGAACTTGGAAATATTTGTAGCCTATTCCCTATGTTGCAGTTACTACTACTTATAGTAATTTTTGTGGATTTTTAAGTTAAATTTAATAGGGTGACATACTGTACAAAAGATTTCGACCGCACTGATCGCCCTATGTAACACGTTAAAAAAAATAATTAAAGATCACCAACGTTAATGATCTTCACAGTTTTTGGTGTACAAGTTGTAAGGCAGGTAATCAACAAAAGAACATAGTGCAAAATATATTGAAGCCTGGACATAGTAGAGTCAGACTTGATAAAATGTTTTGTAGTAGTGTAAGGTTGTACTACATTTGTTGTACAAAGCTCGAGCCCTATCTTACACGGCGACTTGATAAATGCGCGTTCGCCGGGATATTTGGTGCTCGTTTCACTTTCTCCAGGGACGCTTTAAGTAATGTTATGACAAGCTGTTCAAATGGATAGCATTGGAATCGTTATGTAACCTGGCGATCAATTAAGCTCACTGTAGCTCAGTGGTAGAGAAAATATATGAGAAAAAATAGTCGTACTGTTTAATAACAAACAAGATGTGCGTTTAGCATCATTGCATGAGACACAAGAATTGCTGGGCCAACGTGTAGCTCACTACTTCCTGTAGACAGTAAATGGAATCCATTAAACTCAGGCATCTATACTATACAAATAAATTAAATCCCATAAAGTACAAATATTGATATATACATATATTACATGCCTTGGGTGGCCAACACGCCTGCGGCTTAAAACACTCAAGGAGCTAGAAGATGCCGCTGGTAAATATTTTAAAATTTACTAAGGAATGCATGTCCATGAAATCTTCTCTGAAGTGAGAAGAACAATGTTTTCTTCAATATTCCTAGACACTATTCCTAGGGGAGTCTAAAAACAATATTCCTAGGGAAGTCTAAGTGAATGTGCTATGCTCGTGAAATTTTGTCTCAAATACACGTATACAGTGCACAAATGCACACGTGCACAACAGATGTAAGCTAAGAGATGGCGCCTGCTGATATTTTAAATTTACTTTAAACTCTCATCTCCCGACCCTGCCTTTGAACTGAAAATATTATTCTAGCAAAGAACATAAACACCCCTAGAAGTTTCAAAAACATTTTCGTTTATTACCCTAAAAATGGTGCATTAGAAATATGGAGAAAAAGAGCGAGAACATCTGGAAGTACGTGATTTTACGTACTCGATGACCCAAGTTGAGAAGTTTCAGTATTGTATACTTTCTCCGAAATTCAGTATTAAGTTCTAGGATTTTTTTCTCTATTTGTTTCACTCTTTCTGAGTGGGTGGTAGCGTATCGTAAGAAGTACGACAAATAAAAAAAATTTTGGAGGTGGGTACACCTTTTCATGCAGCCTTTCTGTACGCTTCAAGAATTCGCAAGTACCGTGTGTTTTAAACTTGATCGTAAAAGTGGCCTACTTGCGTTTAAAGGACACACGGATCTCCTTTGCATATTTTTGTCATCTACCGTGCCAAGACCAAATTCATGAATCGAAAAGACAGGATATAGATAGGCCACTCACCTAAGTTGTTGATTGACGGTGAGGCCAAGGCGTCTGCACTTGCAGTGGAAGACAGCGTACTTATGGACGACGGAACGGACTGGTAACGGTGATTTCTGCTCGTATTCATGCGTCCCCCTCGGTGGATCCTTAGAGTAAGCTCCACATTATCCCCGTTATATCCGTTGGAGATGATCTGCTTACTGCCCAATTTGAGCGACCTGGTTTGTTCAATGGCTGCCCTGTATATCTTGCAGTAGGTGAAAACCATCACGAAAAGCGGTCCGTAAAATGATATGCAGGAAGAGAAAACAAGGTAACCCACGTCGTTTGTAAAGGGGCACTGCCACGGCTGATTGACCAGTCTCTCACTGGCGTCGCTGGAGCAGTTACGCTGCTCTGCCGCAGGCCACGTGGGCGCGACCGTTGGCGACACGGCTCGCCACCACGCGATAGCGGGGAAGGAGATCAAGCTGGAGCAGACCCAGACCAAGCCGATGAAGGCGAAGGCTCTGCGTGAACTCATCCGCGTCGGGTAGCTAAAAGGATCTGTAATAGCCCAATATCGGTCCATGGATATGACACATAAATTGAGAATAGAAGCCGTCGAGGCTAGCACATCAAAAGAATGCCACAGATCGCACCAATCTGGCCCAAAGATCCATCCATTGGCCAAGATCTCAATGGCGCTGAAGGGCATCACCAGCGACCCTACGAGGCAGTCCGCAACTGCCAAGCTCATAATGAAGTAATTGGTCACCGTGTGCAAGTAATGTTCTTTCACCACTGCCACCAACACCAAGATGTTGCCGAACATGGTTAAGCCGCAAAAGGTTAACAAAAGCAACCCCAGGCCCACCTGTTCCTGGCTGGAATGGCTCCCCAGCCCGCTAAAGGTGTTGTTGGCTAAATGAAGCATTACGGAATTATGCGAATACCCCATCAAGCTTTCCCATGAACATCCAACGGTGTAATTACGCTCAGAAAGGTCACCCATGGTTATTCCGTTTACGGTAGTGATGAACAACCCCACAAAAACGTTACAACAAGGTTCTACATTGTTGGCAAACCATCAAAAACAAATTCAGAGAACAGTTTAACGCTCATGTGTCTTGTAGAGCACGCTCGTTACCCCCACGCACGGTTATTTTCTCACCCAGTACCCCCAACAACACAGCAGCAATTAATAAAATCTGCTTCCGCGTCATTAACACTAAGCTTCAAACGCATTAACGCTTGCAAGAAATTCGTCATGCACCGAACAAGACTAGAAATGCGCTTGAGGGAAATTAAGAAATAATGTAAAAATTGTCCGGGCCTGAGTAGAAATACTGGCGATATGGGCTACGACTAGAATTGAACTCTTGTCAAGGAAGCACGTGTTTATTCGAGGTCAACTTTCTTACTGAAGGGTTGGCGAGAGCTTCAACAGCCCTTGACCCTGTGGAGGGGTAGAGGGCGGGGCAAAGAGAGGGAAAGGGGGTGCGGGTCTGAATTTACGCCGGCGCCGTATGCTCTTTTTCCTTTCAAAATTTCTTCATCTCCTTCACAACATTTTATTTCTTTTTCCCTTCCAGTATCAATCGCAAATACGTGTTCAAAAAGTTTTCTGGAACGCAAACTTTATATAAAAAAAGAAAACGTGAGAACCCTTTGAAAGAGGTAAATACTTGCCTCGCTATGTGAACTTTGCAGAAACTTATGTGACCGTTTTGCCAGCAAACGCTTCCAATAAACTACAATACCTGAGAATTTATTCTCTCCTTAAACTGTCCTTCGGGCTTTTTTTAATTTTACAGGGGTGTCCTTTTTGGGTCAGTTTTCGTAGCAATAAATTTGCGCAAGGCTACAAAAATACTTGTTACAGATCTGGGCACTTCCTAAGGGAAAAGAGTAAAGAGATTTAATGCTTTCACGCAGAAAAAGGCAAATCACTGAAGGCCGGAAATGTGAAACTCTTCGCAAATTGAAAAAAAAAAATCAAGTATTTCTTTTTCCCCCGTAACTAATAACAATACCACCCAAGGTTCCAGCGAATGTGTCTATTGCCCCCTAGCGTTTCTATTTTAGGATTTTTTCTCGGGAAAACTATCAAGAATATTACAAGCTCAGACTCTTATAAGTCGAGATTGCCCCTCAAAACTTGTTCCGCTTGATCTTTCCCTGATCGGCCTTCCTTGACTACTCTTGAAAGTAAAACCTAAGCAACGAGAAGTGGAAGCGAAATAAAAAGTGCTAAATTACCCAGCTCACAAAACTTTTGTACAAGAAATCCCACTCGTGACTTACGTGAGCGGCTTTTTGGTTTAAAATACGAAAAAATGCACAAAGAGCGAGGTAAATATTGAAATAATTGTTCTTCAAGTCAAAGGAAAAATGTTTTATTCACTATTTGTGAAAAAGGTAGCAAAATGAGAAGAAATCAGAGCAGCGAGTCTCTGGTGAATTTAAAAAAAAAAATATTTACGGATTGCGCCATGTGACTTATCCGGGATAAACCTCCCTCAGGGCAAACATTTCTGGTTATTGAGAAACATGAACGCTTCACTGAATGAAGCGAGCCAAGTTATTCGCTGTAAGCTCAGCTCCGCGAACTGCGCAGTAATTTTCCGGCACACTCTTTCTCATGAACAAGCGTGAGAATTGGTAATTCTTGTAACGTTTTAGGAAATATGTGACTCAATTGGTAAAAATTACGCACACAGAAAAAAAGTATTATTGCGCCACAATTGCTACTCAATCTACAGGCTTCGACAAAACGAGCCTTTCCTTAACAGAAAAGGAACTTCCTTAATACGATACATACGATAAGAAAAAATCTCAGTACTTTTGCCAAGTCAAGCATAGTGTAAGCAAGTGTAGAAACGGGGGGTAGAATTGACGGATGAGGTTATCGAGGACGAATCGCGGAGCTTGACCATTGTAGCTACACTTGCATAACATGCTTTGCTCCATAAAACTTTATTCCCGGCGCATTGTGTATGTTCCCTACATGTAATTGTTCACGTTCTGATTGAGGACGAATGCGGGAAATGCACAATAGAGTTCTTACCCTCAGCTTTTACACGTTTTCATGTTAGGGGCCTCGTAAGGGATAATTGCTGAGGTACTTAATTCACAAACGAATGCGTCGTACTTTTGGTCAAAGAACCCCTCCATACCAAACCTAGATTTGCACCCTTGCAAGTATCTATTCTCGAATAAATTAATGAGTGAAGGATAACTGTGCTGTAACCCAGGATAGTGGGGTGCGTCAATTTTAACCCAACTGTGTTTCCATTTAGGAATTCGTTAAAGCCACTCTACACAAACATGGCTGTACGGGCAAATAGCATAGGTCACAGGCAGGTATCTACAATTGCTATCACAGAAACTACCGTATTTGTTCGATTTCATCTTCATCGCAATATTCTGTAAATTTAATCAGCAAATCAAGTATGCCCGATATTTGAGGGGATTTTTCCATTAAAAACTAAAACTTGGTTAATGGGTACTCCGGTAATCGTAAAGTAGTCTCATAATGAACCTGTCCGGACCACTAACAACTTTTCGATATATCCAAGGTTCTTTTCAGGAGACTCTTACTTCACATTCACGTACCTTCAGACCTTATCAACCGACATGTACGCAACAGTTCATTATGAAAGGCTTCGCTATAACGAGATTTTACTCTATATTTGCAGTCTATTTTAATATCAAAAGGGATTTTAAATTACTGAGCATTTTAACGGTTGCATGCGAAACAACTTCAAATGCTATTCATCCAGGAGGCGTGTCTGTACACCCCAGCCTTAAAAGGTGTTTAATGCACGTTAGAAAAAATCTTTCCGCCTTTATTAGTTCACTATTTTTTTCATATATTACTGTTTAATATATGTTTATATCTTTTGCTTTTTTAGAATCTAACTTCCTATGTTCGGGAAACTGGTGTATGCTTTTCAAAAGTTTTCCTTCGTTATCTAAATTATCTGGTTTTACAATTTAAAAGAATTTCCTTTTTTATTTTTTTAAATATTTTTTGTGAAAAAGAATTTCAGACAAAGTGCAACTAAATTACAGTTACATTTTCACATAACCAAGTTTATCTAACTTCTCTGTATAGAATCCATGTACCCAAATCCGAATCCATTTTACCCCACTTCGAGTAACTTATGTGCTACTAGAAAGCTCCGACTTATAGTTACAAAATATGCAAGTTCTTCCCATTGTTAAATCCAACGTTTTGTTCCCGAGTATCGTCAACTGGGGTGGTTCTGAACACGTGGGGTAACATTGAACATTTTATGGCAAACGGGAGGCCATCTACTGCCCCTCAACTACGCAACACAAAGCAACAAATAAAATATCGTCCGATTCAGTTATGAATACGCTTTCTTAAGACAAAATAACCAAGTTTGTGTTTCAACACATTTCCTGGCAACAAGAAGCTGAATGTAAGGGACTTTTCGGCACAAGTTTTAGTCTTTACAGAATTTTCATTATAGAAAGACAACTAGGGCAGTTAGGCGTTCCTTTTTCCATAGAGATAATTCAGAACCAGCTTTTTAGCTGCGTAAATCAAAACACAGTTACAACGTTTTGTCTCCAAGCAAACTGGATGTTAAAATTACATAGTGAACTTCGAACCTTTTCCTGTGTTATGGCTAATGGCATTTCTGAGGCAGGCGAGCGCTAGCTAGCTAACGGAGCGTTGCGTTGAGGAGTTGCGGAAAAAAAAAGGCGTGAAAACGAACTAGCAAACCCTAAAAAACTGAGAATATCTTGAAAAAAATATTCACGGAATGTTACATTGAAGCCGAAAATGAAAGGCTTACATAACTCTATAGAGCGATCTGCAAGACGAAGAATTTTTTTCTTGCTTTTAGTGAAAAATTAGCCGAAGTATATAAGAAAAACGAAAATAAAATGTTCTTTTTCGTTCAAAATTACCCCATTTGAAGGTAACTAATAAAGTAAAAATACAAACAAAAAATCAAGTATTTTTTGTAACAATGTTTTCATAGTGTATTTCTTTTAACTACAACCTGACATTCACTAATGTACTAAAAGTTCCACAGAATAAAGGAGTCTTAAAACTGAAACAAACGAAGATTCTGGTTGCCCATTTAATAAGAAAAGTTTTCGTGATTTAGCTCTAGAAAAAAAAAGTGTTCCACCCCTCTGAAGTGGTCAAACCTCGCAAACTTGCTTAATCTCTCTTCCGCGTAATTAATCCTAATTGCATCCTATCTCTGTCTCCCAGAGGTGGGATGGCGGAGTCTATTGACAATGGGCTCATTTCCAACCGCATTTCCACCTAAGATCGAGGTACACTTTCCATGACAGACCCATCTTCCATTCCGAAATAGGCCTTCTGTGCCATATTAACGAATAATCCATTTTCCACAACGCCAGGGATCATGTTCAAATCTATTTCAATTTGACGCCAATCAAATTGACGATCAGTTGGAAAGCGCCAATCAAGAATAAAGTTGCCATTATCGGTAACCACCGGGCCCTAGAGATAACAACCATAAATGTCAAGGATGAAGAGCAAATAATAAGCAGCCTAACGGAAAACAGGATAGAAAATAAATACAACGGAGGAAAAAATCTATTCCCCGGCAAATAAAAGATAGTCTCGATTAAGTCCCATGTCTATAGCCATTCCTTCCTATTAGCTTTTCTGACAAGGACATCAGGAAAATGCACGCCTCAACTTCCTCTCTCCTTCGGAAACAAAAAGGGATCAAAAATGATGTTAGCCATGCGGTTAAGCACGAAGTTATCGGAATGCCACATTCGGTTCACTCAAGCTTTGCCCGGGATAGAAACCAGAAAAAGGGGAGACAAGGCGACGACGGAAAAGAAGAAGAAATCGATGTGAAGCATTGGACAATCAAGCTAAGGTTCTTCTACTTTCGTCAGTTAGTAATAAAGCTACTCGACAGTCTCTACATTTAGGACATATTGCTATGAAGCAAGCGGTTGTGGCAGCGGTGGAAGGGTTGCCGGGTGCAGGAGGGCTTATGTTGACGAAGACAAACTTATCCTTACGTGCAGAGATTTTGCGCAAGTTCAAACAAGAAAACCTTCCCCCCGAAAATTCGTCGTCAATTGCATCGTTTGCCTGACGTTGCTTTTTGTTACGGCAAACAAGGAATTAGGAAGTGGAGAGGAAGGGAATACACCAGAAAAGTACCTCAGAAAAGTAAAAATAAAAAAGCCCAGAACAAGCAGAACATTCTTTGCCTTTCACCGTTTTTGCTTTCAATTGCCCGAAGCATGCTAAAACCAATCCTAACCCCTTTGCCCCTTCTACCATCGTAACCCATCTTCTCCCTAGGGGATGACAGGGTAAGCGGGGGGATAGGCTTAGGAGGCGAGTGAGGTCGATTACCAATTACTGATTCTTTGATACGCCCGCGACGGTTATGTCGTACTACGGGTTTGGAGAGAGAAATTTGAAGTGTAAACAGTACGTTGTTTGAGCCGTTCGCTTGGCAAAATATGACAGTAGATTATGTAAACTCGAATTTCTGGAGAGAAAACTGTCGCCTTCTTGTACCTTGCTTGAGTCATGTGCACTTGGACTCGTATCGACAGTTTGTATTACTGCGGAAATATTGACGAAACTTGTAAGTCTAAGAAACTTGTAAGTCGTAAGAAAAGTGCGTTCTACACGGAGTTTTTCTACCGTAAAAAGCTGCAATCCAGAGTTTCCCAGTGCACACGTGAAATTGTGCGCTCCACAATATTAATATATGCAGGTGATTTTTTACGAAGTTTTGGAAACCCGGATATGTTTGAAAAAGACATTCTGCTGACCTTATTGTTTAATTTAAAAGGATTGCAAAGAGTTTGCTACGTTCGGGCTTTGAGATTTTGCATGTTTATTTAAAATTTTACTTGTGACCAAGTTGTCAAGGATGTTCTGAAGGGAAAGATGTTGAAATTTTCAGCTCAAATTTCTACAACTGCAACAGTCGTGCTCTACAAAAACTGGGAAGCGAGACGGATTTCTTTCCCTGCACAATGCACTGTTAAGATCATTAGAGTAAAAAAAAATGCAGTTAAATAACTTACTACAATGTATTCTTAAGAACCTTAACAAAGTAATAATAAACTAAGTGACTAAATAATTCCCGATTGGACTTTCCTGAGGGTATCTAAGCTATAAAAGCAAGAAAGAAATAACGATAATCAGGAAAAACTTCTCAATAATTTTATGTTCAAGTGAAAGCGTGGTTAACCGTGGAAGCATTATACATTACGAGCATTAAAATAGTTTTAAAACATGTTTGGCCTCCGCTGTTCATTCATACGTTGCTATTACGCTTCGCGAACATTTTCATAGTTATTTTAATTGCTCTTTATTGCATTTTCATTTCTAATGTGAGACTAGGGTTATGTTGGGCAGGGGTAGATCGGACCTTTCTAATTGCCTCGTAAAACCAGAATCAAACTTCTAAAAAAAAATACTGAGCATCCGCCGTGTAAATGCGCAGTGAAAAGTATGAACGAAAAAATTTAACTACCGTGGACACTGAAATTTTTTTCAGCTTTTCAAGAATCACTTAATGGCACCCTTCACCAACAAATTATAATTCATCACACCGACTTATTAAGCTTTTTTTAACGGAAACTTGCATTACTAAGCAACAAGATAACTCCAGAATTGTAATTATTTTTGTTTACTAATTTTTTCCCATTTTTTCAAGGTCAAGACAGGGGACAGGTCTATTAAATGAATCTTGTCCGATTAGGCAACATGAATACAACCAAATTCTTACCAGAAATTACAATTACCATGTGATGCGGGTTAAAACAAAATACAATACAAAGTACAACATGATGTTTGGACCCTTTCACATGACACTGACTAAGGCATGTCAGAAAGGTGAACATAAATAGGCAATATTTTTCTATTTTGCTAACTTTGTTTTTCAGAATTTTCAAGTTCTATAAATTTGGAAGTATACTAAGCTCATAACTAGGCACCAATCTACCCCGCAGTACTACCCAACCTACCCCATGGGTGGGTCAGTATGGGTACTTTTGACCAGCTTTGAAAGAAATAAAATATAAAACATATGCACAGTATTTCTGCAATTGAAAAAAAAAATCTAAGAGAAAGTAGGATAGTCAATTTAGCATAATGCTTAAGAAAGAATTCAATATTTGTAATACTATGCCCTCCTTGAGGGAAAAACTGCACAGTTAGCCTCAGGCTTCCTATTCCTTTATATTGCTACTCATGGTTAAGGTCCCGATATACACAACTTTAAATATTTTTAAAAAACAAAAAGATAGTCACCGTTTCCTTCTGGGAGAGTAGGTCTCTTATGGTAACAAACAGCAGAGGTTGAAAAATGACAGAGGCTAGCCCAATATTTTCATACAAAATTTTAAAATTTCATACAAGATATAAAAAAAATCTGCCGAGTTTCACTTTCTCTTCATACTTTAACATTTCAAAAAATCAGACGTAGTGCAAAAATTTGCCCGATTTTAAATTTTTCATATAATAAAAAATTAGCAAAATTCAACCGTAATTTACAAATTTAGGGGAAAAAAAGGAAAAAGAAAGAAAGAAAAACTAAAAGTGGTGCACTAGACATCTACAACACCAACATTACTGTCACAAGATTCTTTTATTTTTTAACCATTTTCCCAGCATGTCTAAAAATTCCCATGTTATTCTCCCGTAAGGGGTTTGGGTATACCGGGGCCTTAATCATTCGTTTTAAGAAAACACAAACTTGAGTTTTAAGCGGAATATTTCATTGAAGGTGTACTAAAATAGAGCGGATCATATTGATCCATAAATTGTTTGGGATAGAGGCTGCTCCGTGAGCGTAAAACATGGTTTACCTTCAAAGAACCTATTCACTCCCGCAACCCATACAGTGAGGGTGATGCTACGAATGAAGTGTTTTTCTACCACTATAACAAGTATAACTTCTGTTCCTCAGCAAATACCGACTCACATTTCCTAAAACTAATTTTACTCAAACATTTAAATATCAAACTACATAGCCTAATACTCCAAACTATATCGATTAAACAAATTTAATATGCCACCCACTGTTCACAAACAATAATAGCGTTCGAGAGAGCACTTGCTAGAAAACGACCGAGTTATTTTCATTATTATCCCAAATACTGCAACACGTTGTTGCGGTACGGACCAACTTCTCCCGTTCTGATACCAGCTGAACGCAATTTCCATTTACGATGCCATTAATGGGCTCACTAAAAGCTCGATGACTTTTTAAATATGAATACAGCCCATTGTTTTCTGGTAAGGATCTATAAACTGGGTCAACCATTGCAAGATTAAAGTGAAAAAGAGCTTCCGCCACTTGAAAGACTAACTGCCAAGTGCTACAGAAGAATAATTTAAAAAATCACTAGTCGTCAGCTGGTGCCACTAATTTGTTGAGCGAGTTCAGACAGCCCAAGAGACAAAATGACAATACAGTGTGTGCTCTGTTCCTTATTTCTTGCAGGCTAGGAGAATCTCAGCGAGTCTTGGCTAATTAATTCTTGCTGAATCCTTACAGCAGCGAACGCTTGCTGTTGGCTTTAGCCACTAAAACGTTCCATATATTTTATCTCATGTGCTCTTTTTCCCTAAAATGGAACACGACACTACAATGGAACACTGACCTCTCACTATAGACTCTTAGAAACCTGTCATTTCAGACGCCAGAACCAATACACGCGGTTCTGCTAAGAGTGTCCCCCTTGGCTCACGTGGCCTGTTTACAAGAAAAAGTTTTACCTTGAGTTTAAGACTTTTTTTTTTTTTTGCATTACGCTCTCAGAAAACGCTGAAAATAACTCTCCTAAGTTCAAAAGCTCGATATTAAATTAACGAACTGCCTTTCTATTCGACTTTTCTACGAGCACTCATGTGGTATTCAAGCCAAAAACCGCTTGTCCTGAAAGGATCGCTGTTTCGACAACGTGATATGACTTTTTCGCATTGCACAATGCTTGGTAACCAAAGCTGCCAGCCTCCATCCAAAACTTCCAAAACAACCGCATTCTATAATAGGCTATCTGAACGCAAACACTCAAATCCCCTCAGGGTATTCTCAATAATATCCAACTTTTTTAACCCCCGATTTCTTAGGAAAAGTTTTCGCCATTAAGAACAACTTTCTATTAGACCAATCTGGTAGTGATGCCCCGGGTAATTCTGTGTTTTCAAGCAATACTCACAAGGTAACGACGTGGTACTTTTCAATGCACAAGATCAAAGGTACGTTATCATTATATGAAAGTACCCAAGGTTTATGAACCAAATGAAAGAAAACACAGCTAAGGGGCATCTTAAAGACTTGAATCATGTTCACGAACCAAATCCGCTAGATCTCATATATGCTTCAATAGCGTGTTGCGACACTATGCAAACCTGGTGCAGAAACTCGTTAGATGACTCCTGACTGAAAGGTGTTACAATTTCTCGGGAAACTATTCAACAGAATGTGGGTTTTACCTTACATGTGCTCCCACGCAAGATTCCCGGAATTTTACAAACTTGCGAGAAATGGCATACCAGACAAGAGGTGTGACGCTACCTTTCTCTCCTTAACGCTACAGAGAGGAAACCTACCTTACTTGCAGAAACGATTGTTTCTAATACCAATTGTAATACAGTAGAGTCTTGACGACAACTTTCTAGAGAAGTCAGCTTCCTGGAGAAGCACGGCACCCAAGCACGGAAAGCTCTCAAGAATCCGAGAAAATTACTTGAACTCTAGGCCCTTGACACGGCTTTGTCTCATTTTTAAACAACACTACTCATTTAAGCTGCTTTCGAACGTTCCGCTCGAAAAGATTTGACTTCTCCAAACTTTTCTACCACTAGCTAACGTTTTAGCATTCCTTTAATATGTCTTAATATCTAAATGAAATATTTTTAAGAAGTTAATTCTCCAGAAATTACAACAACGAGTTTCAATTAACGTTCTAATAAAGACACCTTAACTGGGAACTTTCAGCTCAACACTTCCGAAGTTACTGACCCAACTTCCTTCTGCCGCAAGTGGAAGGAAATTTGGCCCGAAGGTAGTTTTGCGGGAGATGCAGAAATGTAATCAAATTACCGCTTTGGAGCTGCCGGACATTCGGAGCTGGACTTCACCTGCTATACGATCAATTATGCGCCGTTGGACCGTTTTGTAAGCGGCTGGGATGACTTCGATCGGAATTCCCTTTTGCCAATTCTGGCCCAGTTTCTCTGACGCTTTCCTGTGATAAAAAAGTGATCCGCCCACAAAAGAAACGACATCGCATCAGCAGAAATTGAAAAAAGAAAGAAACCATTAAGGTTACAGCTAGTATCCCATATTCGTTTTCAAAGTAGCAAAAATAGGTGCAAAAGTTCTTTTTTTGCTAACCGGTAATCGGCGATGACGACGAATTCCTTGGCACAACTAGCCACAATTTTCTCTTGGGTCAAGCACGCACCTCCGCCTTTAATTAAAGTCAAGTTCTCATCCGCTTCGTCAGCACCATCAATGCATACTTCGAGCTAATTAACACTTCTTGGCAATAAATACAAGACTGGGTGCACTAGACTAGAAAACCAGAAATACCTCATGGTGCATGTCTAAATCCCCCAGACGTAAATTATTCTCAATGATTAATTGCTTGGCTTGGAATGAGGATGGAATGCAAATCAGGTCCAAATCTTCTTCTTTCACTCGTTGAGCTACGGACAAATGAAAGTGAAAATATCAAACTTACGAGGAAAGATCATTTACGTATTGATTTTCTACTGACTTACATGCTTTAAGAACTACTCACATAGTAAATTATTTATACGAATAATCCGAAATATTTAAAGATTATTAAAGGAGCATCCTAGTCAGAATAAAGGTAATGTTTAAACCCAGAGCGAAAATAGTTTGATTTTTGTTCACGTTTCATTAAACTGCTTTTTTTATGTTTATTCACGCATTTAAACTTGACTTACTATAGGGAAATTTTATGTTTATTCCGTTTTTAGAATAGGAAGCAAGAAACTTGCTATTCGAGATTTTTACGCATTCGGAAGCGCTAAAGCCTTTGTAAGCCAACTTTATTTCCTTCGAAAAAAGTTCGAAGTCAGTTTGCGGTTCAGTCTGTCGATATTTACGGCTTGAATTTTTATAGGTTAGAGTGAAAGGGAGATAAAAATATAAAATTCTGCTTTTGCGAACTTGACTCGCTCACAAGAAAAGGGAGCAAAGAACGTGTAACACAAGCTAACCGGGTGAAACGAGATAATCTAATCTAACTGCCGACAGCCATGCGACGTGCTTTATATGAATTTCAAGTTTTCAAATTTGCACTCAGATTTTCTGCTTATATGAAAAAAAACGCTTTTCTACCATAAATAACTTAAAACAACAGGGTTTTACAAAGCCATCAGTAGTAATTAGTGACTTCGAGCGGTCTTAAGCATGCGGAAAATTTTAATATATTTGTATGACAATGCCATCTAACGGCAGGTATCTACACAATATCGTGTGGGGAAAAAGCGCAAAGGACCAAAACATAAAAACAAGTGGAAAATTGTACCTCACGTTTTGAGTAAGTCAAATACTCGACATTTATTTTCATTATAAATTTGGAGTACTCCAATTAATTACTTCATTTTAATTCAACTTAGCATGATTTAAAGATTGCTTTCACAATTGTGTATTTTCAACTCGGTGCATTGAGAAACTTTAAACTCGAAACTTTGCGAAACGGTGCGAACAAGCAAACACGAATCTTACAAAAGCATGATACCGAATAAGAATCCTTGAAAATAAACTTGTATTTTTTTTATCTCAAAATAAGATTCAATGTAACGAATTTATTAGAAAGCATTGCTTACCAAGTCGTTCTACAGCGTAAACCACTGTCGAGCCACTTCCAATCCCAATTGCGCCCGATCTCTGAAGGAGTTGGTTTGACAGTTCCATTAGAAGTAGCTAAATATATTTGCCAACTTCGTTTGCCGGTTTAAGGAAACTTACCCGCACGTGAGCGTCAACAGCTTTGTAAGCTGCACGGCGTTTAGCTTCTTCAACGTGAGACATGTTTGCTGTTTGGCTAAACAAATTTCCTTTCCCTTGAATAAGACCGCAACACCTTCTTGCCGTTAATAGAATGGAATATTTGAGCGTCGGCATGCAACAGTAATCACTGGTAGTTCAAGTTGAATCGACCATAACACGCTGATCCGCACAGAACTCGCAAGTTCAAGGTCATAGTATCGATCGCAATCTGAAATAATACGATAGCAAAGATTTTCGATTTTGATTATGATATAAGAGACTGACCAATAGGGGCGATTTTCTAGAAAAGCGCGCTATTTTAATGCTACCAGTTTTAAAATAACATTTTGCAGGAAAATTTTGGTTTCCAATTTAGAAACGAAATGGAGAAGAACCCGAATACAGCAGACACATCCAAACCTGGCGATGGTCTGCGATCTTTGAAAACTACTGGTGTTTTTCGTGCTCTAAATTTTGAGCTGTACGTGAAACCCGTAAGTCGCATACAGCTCGGATTCAAAACTTACTTCCTCTGGAAATGTTATAATATTTGTATTTATTTTTTTGCCAGAATAACGTAGTAATGGCGTTGGGGCTTATTGCCATCGGAGGCTGCTTAGGTTACATGGCGTACATGCGGCACACCTACGAAAAAATGGGACTTTATGTAGCCGTACAAGAGGACGGATCTCAGGCATTAAAAGCCAAAAAGTCACGATGGGATTAATTCACATGTTTAAACTAATGTCAGCTTGTTTTTATTCGTACAAATACAAATGATAGAAAAAATCTATGTCTTCTTTTTGGAGGGCCGTTTTGACTTCACCGTAATTTGACCATCTTCGGTAAGGACTGCCCCCCGTTCACGTAAATACGGCACAGCGTATGTGGGTCGTTTGAGAAAAATAGCGATCTTTCGCTTAATCTGAGCAGCGGTATCCTGATAGACGTTTTTGGGATCTCTGGCCATTGCTTCGTAATCGTCACCGTACTTGTCCATCATATATTTGACGAAGGAAGCTTGCTGGTTCGGGATTTTCATGGTAGCCCGCCGGGGTGCATGGGCTACACCTTCCAACTTTTCCACTACTTGGATTTGCTCCAACGTGGGAGCTTTTCTAGATTCAATTACAGACGGAGTCGCTTTAGGTTCCTCTTCTTCTCTTTCGATCGGCACTTGGCTCTAAAAGAAATATGGTATAATTGGGTCTCCCAGAAGGATCTATTTTCCAAAAATACTTACCATCGTTGTGGGAATAGGAAATGATTTGTTGGCATCGTAAACGAGTCCCATAGCTTTAATGTTATCATGAACGCCTTTTCTTGTATCCCAAGCATTTTTAATGATCGGGCTAAAACACGCAATTTTTTTAAAATACTGCGTTACAAAATTATTTTTATTAATGGTCCTACTTGGCAATTTTGGTGACCTTTTGCTTCTTCTTTTTGTACTGGCGCTTTCTGTCCGTGCTATACAAAAACTGTTTACGTTTCCTGATCTTATTCGGTTTTCCTGCCATTTCAGAAGTCCTCTGTCACAAAATACTTCACTTACAGCAACTGACCACGCTGTGCAACAACAACGAATGTTTCCTAATGGCTACATTAACCGCTGAAAAGCGAACGGAGAGAAGCGAACGGTTACGGCCTTTCCACAAGATCAAAGAGCCTCTGTTTACACGTTTCCCATTTGGGACATGAATTTAAATCCTGCATGCGATTTATACAATTCTTCTAATTCATATTACGCAGCGTTTACCGTAGGAAATGGCGCCTCACGTTTGCGTGACGAACCATTCAGCAATTCTGCAACGCTTTCTAAATTCCTAGAAGTGCTAATCTCGTATAAGGCGAAGGCGTTTTAATACAGTAATTTCAGTAATACATGACTACCTTGTCGCGATTCCTGCAAAAGTTCAGAATTTCATAGAAAACAACGAATACGTTAGCAATTAAATTTACATTGCAATTAAGTCTAGCAAGAGAATGCTTACAGATATGAAAATTCACGTTGTTTTACAATAGGAATTTCACTTAGCACAGAAAATCGGGAAAATCCAGATCATTGAAATTATTTAATATAAGTTATTCCTAAAAAATAGGTATTTGAAGAAAATCACTTTATTTTCAAACTCTAAGTATAGCGTATGTTAGTGGATATTCGAACAATGCCTGTTTTATTAAAAAAGCATTGCAACGGAGTACATTTTGTATTTGTTGTCAATCTTGTTCAGCTCTATCAGCCTGAATAGTTTCCCTACATAATACAACACTAAAATCGCCCTAGCCACTCACACAAATAATAAAAGCTCCCTTTTTCTTCAAGAAATATACAGTTTGAGTAGAAAAGAGAATAAAGTACACTGCCTCAATGGGACAGGGAAATTGTCTGAAAACCCTTTAGCAGTAATCTTTCCAAAAGTGAGAAGTAAATCCTTACAACAAAATAAAACAATGATCACTGACAATCCAGCTTACGAAAAAAAAACGACCATACTCGTTTTAAGTACTGGAATAAGCCGAACTCTTCAGACTCATTATACTTTTGTAAATTTCTTGTACTTGTGCACTGGGCTCAGCGGCCTTTCTGGATGTCTTGGGCAGCGTGACAACTTTAATTGCCTATGAAAGACAAAAACGTACATAAACCTGCGTTGAACTGACGAAATGAAGTACTGAGTTTCTTACCTTGTTTTCACCGAGCGGTATTAGAATTTCAGTTTCTTCAGGAGTGGCCGTCTGGACGGGACTACCTCGCAAGGACACGAAAATTTCTCCAGGTTGCGGCAAACGCTTGGAAACAGTCCCCGGCGTGCGTAAATCAAACTTGGGTACAATAACCGTGGCAGCGGTAAGGTCTGGGATGGGATTATAAGGAGTTTCAGCAACCTAAACAGAAGGAAACACGATGTTAGGTTTCTATAAAACAAGTATTATTTATCCCTTACGGTTTGCTTTGTAAATTTTTTGGGTACAGCTGGAGTAATGAAATTAGAGTCGTGACGTTCCTGTAACGCTGGCCGTGAAATATGTACGCGTTTACGCGTGCTTTGTCGCACTCCTGTAAATGAAACGACACAACGTAATAAATGCTGCATTAAAAATCTAATACAAGACTCGTGAACAGACCTTGAGGTTCAGAAATGACGTCTGTCTCTTCAAGAATTGTTGCTGTTGCAGTGGCTGCTGCCTTGCGTGGTCGACCCCTCTTTTTGCGACCCGGTGTTTTCGATACTACAGCTTCACATTCAGCTTCTAAGGCAGCAGAATCCAACGGAGGTGCACTCAGGCCAGATCCATGCTATCAAATATAATTGTCTATATATTGACAAGGGCTCAACTATGTCTTTACTTGTTTAAGATAATCGTTGAATTTCATGTTGAGAATTTCGGTAGGGCAACGCATCATTTCCAAGTCCAAAAGGCGTTCGATGGCCGAAATCATCATGGCTCCTTCTACTTCCATTTTGCGCTTCTGTTCAGCCACTATTAGCAAGAGATTGTTAGCTAAAAATTAAATTATTTATATCAGCGTTCTAGATATCACCTTTTTGTTCAGCATCACTTATCAAGAGAACCAACTTCTCGTAACGACTATCCTCATCAAGCTCAGGATGAGCAACAATGGAGGATTCAACTGCTTCTTCCTTGTCACTTAGAGTCTCTTCCACTGAAGCATCTCTACCCTGTGACTTCAATGCCGACATTGTTTTTACAAGTTAAATAAGTGGAAGAGGAAACTACGGTCTATCGGGAACTTCAATTTGATATCCACTTGCTCAAAAGTTAGATGTTTCTTCCTCCAGTCGTTGTCGTGTTTAGGCGGTTAGATTTCGAATACCAAACATGGATCCGCAATCGCGGGTATGATGCGGGTTGGTCTAATACAAGAGAAGTAGAGGGTTAAGGCACGTTAGGCATGTGGACTGTCTGAACTGTGGTTGCGCCGCCTGTCCGTGAGTTAGCATAACAAGAAAGACCGAAAAATATCGTAAGTTTAGCCGACGTAACAGAACGTGCTCCGTAAAACGGGGACAATTTCTAACGGAAAAGGTCTTCTTAATTTTCATTTTTCTTGTATATTTTGGCTAAATTTTCATTAAAATCAAAACGAAGAAATTTTTGCTCTGCAGAATGATACAAACTTTTCACTTTCGAATTTACTTTAAAATTCCTGGAATGTTGTATTTTCATCATTGGTATTCACAGTTACCTCACGATGCGGATAACTTAAAAAAAATACTTCAGTTATTTTAGCAAAAAAAATGAACGGAAAGAGATCGGCAGAAAAAGAGGTACTAGCACCTTAAAAGTTAAATTTCCTTACACATTTGCACTTGGCTGCACTTCTTACGGTTTAAGTTACTGCGTTAGTCTTCTGTTTCCACAGTCTTTTGAACTTTGTACCTTTTCGACGAAGTATCTTTTTGGAAAAAAAAACGGAGCTCCTAACTGCCTTAGTTGTCTTTCGGTTACGAACAAAATTAATATAGTGTCAGAAAGGTCTCTCATTCGACTTCTTGTTGCCAGGAAACGTGTTAAAAGACAAATTTAATTTCGGTATCCTAAGAAAGCCTATTCATTACTGAATTTGGCGACCCTTTATTAATTGCTCTGCGTTTCGTAGATGAGGTGCAGTAGATGACCTACGATTTCCTGTACAATGTTCAATGTTACAACACGTTTTCAGAATTACACCGTTTTATGATACGACCAGTCGCGCACTGGCCATTGTGATATTATGGCAAATGGCGCATGGGCCGGTGCCGGATTTTTTTTTTTTTTTTTTTTTTCGGGGCTTCCTTAGTACCGATAACACTAAAAGGGTTTAGTGGTGACAGTCTTAGAATTTCCGGGTGGACCGCTGGCAAGTTACAATTCATCTGCTGTTTTATTAACTTGACTTTTGTTTAACAAAAAAATGTGCCTGCTGTTAATCACATTTGTCAATAATCTTCCATTTGCGATTATGAGACTGCTTATACCATCTTCCATTACCTAGTCGTTGCTGATTTTCCCAAAAAGCAGCTCAGACGAGACACAAAGAAACCTGTGCTTTCCATCCACTGAAACTTTGTTCTTATCCCTGCTGAGATATTTTTAATCCAAGTTTGACACTTATGTGTTCTGTACTAATTGCGTGACTTCATTGGTATTATTGTTCATACGCCAGACTATTTACGGATGTTTTATTTAGCCTTTGTATTTAAGAAATACTTACGTTCATAAGCCTTTTCGCAGTTACATACAATACATTCAATTTGACATCCACTTTCTCAAAAGTTTGCTGATTTATCTTCCAGTCGTTATTTTGTTTGAACGGTTGGGTTTCAAATACCCAACGTAAACCCGCAAAAGCGAGTTTGTATATAGTCAAAGCTTCTTATTCGGGGAGATACGTTCTCGTTTGTCTTTTCATTTCCCAAACTTTCTTTGGGAATTGTTTCGACTGTAAATAGAAAGAGTCACGGATTCCCTTTTCCTTCTTCACGAGACTGACACGGAAACAACCAAAACAGGCTTTTTAGACGAGTGGGCCTTTGAACCCATGAAATTTCGAAGCCACTTGTAGATTTTTTTCATGATGCAATAGGAGAAATAGTGAAAGAATGGAAGGCGTATTTCAATTAATAATTAGATTTTTTAATTCTTTGACGATCTTGATAAAATTGGACAACAAGTTTGGTTCAATTCTTGGACAACCGGTATAAATGGACCACAGAGGGGTTAATTGAAAAATTATGGCGAAAACTAAAAAATCCTTCGAATTCTTAACATCTATGTAAAAGCGAGTATTCTTCCCTTCACTGTTTCTTATACATTCGGATAGCCCTAAAGACGATATCAGGGGCGTTGCAATGTGCAATTTACAATTCTAGCGTAACTCGGTGTGTAATAGAGTTGGCAAACGGCTGCGTTGTTATCGTAGCTTTGCTCAGCTACCTTGAACTCCGGATTAATGACGAGCTAGTTAAAAGAGTAATACATAGAGACTGGATTTTAAAATTTTGTAATAATGTACCTTGAATGTATAAATTCCCGGATCTATGTCTGTAATGTCGACCCACTGGCAATCGATATTATACGCGTAAGTATCAGTACAGTTTACGGAAATGCCTTGGTCCCCGTAATTGGCGCATTTGTAAACTGGCTCTGCTCCATTTGTGCACTGGTTATCTTCTAAGCAAAACGAAGCTTTGTGGCCTTCTGCCACCTTCAAACCCTTGGAATCCAATATGTCGAAATGTGCAAAAACTTCCATACTGTGGTAATGCCTTAGAAGCGGAAACAGAAAAAATATTTACATTAATTCCGAGCATTCCTACGAGGTCATAAACTTACTCTTGGAACAATCTCGAATACATGTACTATTTGTGTTACTTTATTTTAACTTAGGGATACTTACATATGACAGGCATGCCACTGCCACATGTGCTTAGGCACGAACGGTCTGAAATCTGCGGTACCGACATTAGCAATACGGGCAGTAAAACGTAACAAACGACGCGTTTCTAAATGCCAGCCACTTGGGTCTTCCTTCTGTAATTGATATGCTGTGCTCGCTAAGCAATTTTCCTCCATGGCACATTGTAAGAAAAACAACTGACGATCTTCCAAGTGGGCTGAGCGCATAATTTCGAAATGGTCTGGGACCAAATCTGCCATTTCTGTAACCACCATAACATTCAAGTGTTTCAATTATAGACTCGCTTAGTAACAACTAATAATTTCCATTTACCAGAAGCACAGACGACTGACGCTATGTTTTCTTTTTCCCCGGGACACTTCACTTGGCCATAAACGTCATGCAGGCAGTCCATTAGGTGTTTTTCTGAGCCGTGACATTTGACTCCACTTAGAACAATGGCGCTCCGATTCCCGCCGAAGAAATCTGTTTGTATTGCGTTTTGACCAAAACCGTATCCCAGTTCTTTACAAACGACCTGAGCTTCGAATAAACTCCATCCATCACCGCATATCAAGCCCCATTCTATATCATTGTGAAATCAATGATCAGTGCGAGTTATATTTATTTTTATTATTTTTCCTTAAGTTTGATTTCAAAATATAAAGGTTTTTTGAATTACCGTTTTCGCCAACTTTAATTTCCACACGGCCTTCTTCCTTGGTTCTACCTCCCCTGAGCCTAATTCGAGCTTTGTTGGACAAAACATCCTAGGAAAACGAGGAAGGAAAGTGAAAAGAGATCATTAGTCAAGACTTGGGTCATTCATTTTCGCCAAGTCGACCTACTTTAATTCGTTGACGAGGCATGTCTTTCTGCAACTTCTTCACTGTAGAAGTCTCGACTTCAGCTGGTGTAGGGGCCGGCGTCGTTGTCGTCGGCACTTGGTTTATAGCTACTGGACCCGTTTTGCAAACCACGCCAGCTGCCTCGGACTCCCCGCAGTCGTTGATGCCCCAGCCGTCAAACCTGCAATCGGTCAGGTTTGCTTCGCTGCCATCGCAGTAGACGTTATCCATCCAATAAGCTCCTACAACGGAGTTGTCATTAAAAACTCCACCCATGTTTAATTCTTTTTAATTTTAGAGTGAACTGCATAAGCGATTTAAGGATATTTCCGTTACGTTTTGCAAGGCCGTACTGCGAATTGTGAGTCTCCTTCACTACACCAGGGTATCCCAGTTCTCGGCACAAAACCTCAGCATCCCGGAGATCCCATTCGTCATCACAAACTGAGCCCCATTTTCCCAAATGGAAAATTTCAACATTTCCTAGAAGTAAAAAAGGTTTTTAAATATGAAGAACTCGAATTGCACATTGTCTTGTAACCTAACTTAGCATTTTAACAGGAAAATGCGGCTAATCAAGTCAGAACATGCGAAAGGTAAAACTGCTCAAAGGAAGTGATCTCACCGCGTTCCAAAAGCTTCATATGACACGTAACAAGACTGTTTATTTTAGCACTTTTTCGTTGATTTCGAAAGCTCATGCACAAATATTTCCTGAAGTGGATACATTGTGACCCAACAATTTCCAGAAGAGGCAATGTCATCATGTAGGCTACGGACTAAAAGAAACGTCTTGGGATTCAGTTTCTGCAATAACGATAACACCCAGTTCCAAAATTTTCGTCGTTATGAAGAATAAGAATAAAATTTTGACAGACAAGTTCAAGAGTTCATGTGTTCGCTTCCACTGAGAGATTTATTGGTCTTGTCAGTATAGGAATTACATGACCAATAAATCAAGCCGGGAATGTAGCGTGATTTGTTACGTTCAAGGTACGCTGCAAAATCTATCTATCTAGACCACTTCGGTTACGTAAGTTTTGAAAACACTATGCCGTAGAAATATTTCAGTTTTCTTGCAAATTTTCCTGCCTGAAAATTCATAATAGTTATGAAAGTGGAAGAAGTTGTTTCGAGTTTTTTAACTGATTGCTTTTAGTGACTAGAAACATCAAACAAATCTATAGAAACGCCATAAAATGAGAAGTTCGTTAAAATCACAAATTTCACCGTTACCTTCATGGGGTTGCGGGCCGTCAACTAGGCGAACCATACCCTCTAATCTTCCATGTTTTTTCAAAAAATTGCGAATAAGCCTAGCTTTGTCTTGTCGATGCTGTCTCCTCGCTCTTCTTAAACCAGGCGCTGCTGCCTGAGTCACAGCAATAAGGCAGATGACCAGGACACATTTGAGCACCAACATTGTCGTTCGAATTACTTCAACTATAAATGTTTGTTACAGTTATACCACTATAAATGCTTTTCACGACTGTTACACTGTCTCTGGCTAAGCAGAGGTGCGAGAATACTGATCAGGTTCCTCATCGAAGTCGCACTCTAATGCCCGGTCATGATCCTTCCAAGTCCGCCTTCGCCAAAAGCTTACAGTTTAAAGAATTTCCGTAGCTGTGTGGCTGTTTCACGTCCGTCTTCGTCACGTCTAAAGCCGCGCAACTATACATAAACTCCTACGTCGCGTCCCTCCACTGAAACTATGCGGGGGCGATTTTTTTTTCAGGCACTCTAGTCCGCCTTAGAATCCCCCTATGCACAACGTTAACTTATGATCCTTAATTGTCAACGCATCTGTCGCTTCTCAACCGGATTGATCGTAAAATGAAAGAAAAACTGCGGCTTTATTTTATGCATTTCTTTTCTTTTTATTTTGCAAGTTACTGCAAGCTTCCTTTCAATGACTCAGAATCGCCTTGCTCCCTACAAAATAAGTCACAAAACTTTGTCTCAAGTTGACCTGATTACGCGCGAAGCCCTTCCCTAACTCAACCTAGTTGAATTTAGACAAAAATAGGGTGGTCTCTTTCAAGACAGTAGAACTAGAACCATGTGTTTCTATGTGCTTAGGCTCACGTCAACAACGTGTACATCTCCAAGGACTGGCACGCACGCGCCTCATTCGGAGTTTTCTGACCGTGATCTACAGACCTTTTCGCTCCTACAGAATTCCCGGACGGAATCTCTTCACTCCACATTCTTTAGCATCCCCACCCACTAATTAGCTTGCCACAAATTGCAATAGCAACATGTCAGCGTATCAACAAACTGTAACGGCCCGGATTCCAAAGGGCTCGTTCATATGACGTCACTGGGACTTCCGGCGAAGAAAAAAACATACCGCACAACAAGATGATCAACAAAAGTCTTATCAAGTGTATTTGCAAAGATGTCCTTCCACAGAAAAAAATAAGTGCTTAAAGGACCATAAGCCTTGGGGCGATACTCATGCTCATCAACTCCTGGAAGAGCAACTTGGCTGCGTAGGGTAGCTTCACTTGGGAAATCTAACGCAATGATACGAAATTAGAGGGATTTTTCTACCAAGCGAATATTAGGTGTAAGTCGGTTTTACCTGAGTTTTATTTTTGCAACCTTTGCACTCGAAAGTATGATTTCGCAGATTGGCAATACAAATTAAACCGCACAGGTTGCATACATGGGCACGATAAGGATCGGAGACTTCGAACAATCTTTCACGCAAGAACTGCGCAGCACCGTGGGCAATTTGACAATCACGTTCCATCTCACCGAAACGGAGACCACCGTCACTGAAGAATTTTAACACGAATTATTAGCTATTTACATACAATTATTTTATATTTATGGCTAATCTTGGTTCCTGTAACGAAGAAACTTACCGTGCACGACCTTCCATAGGCTGTCGTACCAAAATTTGGACCGGACCACGAGCACGGGAATGGATTTTGTCGTCTACCATGTGTTTGAGACGCTGATAGTACGTAGGTCCAAAGAACACTTGAGCATTGAGTTTACGACCCGTGTGACCATTGAAAATAACTTCATTGCCTCTCAAATGGTAACCGTATTCTTGAAGCAAATTTGAAATCTTTTGTACGTTCACGGCGTCGTTAAACGGTGTTGCATCACCAATTTCTCCCTTATTGGCAGAAACCTACGAGAAAAAAAAAATGAAGAATAAATATTCACCGTCACAAATATTAACAGGGCTTTGATTACTCAACAAATGAAAAAACAAATTTCAATAAAATATGCTACAAAACAGACCTTAATATAAATAAATCATAAATCAATAAATATCGACGGTAGTTTTCATTAGGTCGCATTTCATTAGCACCGTTTCAATGAAGCAGAATACTGAAAAGACTAAATTCTGGAACTTGAATGGCTTTGACGATTTAAGAATTTTGCTTACCTTGCCCTGGAGACATTCAATCAAGTGACCGATTGTCATACGAGAAGGGATGGCGTGAGGGTTGATGATAATATCTGGCGTGAGACCTTCGCACGTGAACGGCATGTCCTAGAGGAAACACAAATTACGTTACGTAATCGACTCATAAATGCTTCCAAAGTCTGGTAACTTACTTCTTGCCTGTACTGGACACCACAAGTACCCTTTTGTCCGTGACGGGAAGCGAATTTGTCTCCGATCTGCGGAATACGTACCGAGCGCACTCGAATTTTGGCAAATTTGTAGCCTTCGGAGTTCAAAGTCAACATGACCTGATCCACGATACCCGTTTCGGAATTCCGCAAGAAGGTAGAAGCATCTCGTTTCGTGAAACGCTTCGTGCTGCTTTCCAACTATTTAAACAATAAATTCGGCTGTGAACCGAAAGAAAGTTATTCTGAATCCAATGTTTTACTTCGTCGTCGTTCTCAGGCAAAGTAATCGTCTTGCCAATGATGACGTCATCACCAGAGACACGCAAACCGGGCGCGATAATCCCGTCGTCGTCCAGTTTGTCATAAATAGCATTCCGCATCCCCTGGCAAGTGTCTCTCGATGGCTTTTCGAAACATTCTTCCTGATCGCCCATGCGTTTGCTTTCTGAGTCCTTATACGATCGGAAGAAGACAGATCTAAAACGCAATTAATGTCAATAAACTTTAGTGGAACGAACTTTTCCTTGAATGAAGCGAAATACTAAAGAAACAAAACAGTGTTACTACCTGAAGAATCCTCGCTCAACAGCGGAAGCATTCATAATAACTGAATCTTCTTGGTTATAACCAGTGTAGCACAAAATGGCGACAATGGAGTTAATGCCAGCAGGCAATTCTCGGAAACGCAGGTATTCCATGGAGCGCGTCGTAACGAGAGGCTTTTGGGGGTAACACAACACGTGTGCCAAGGTGTCCATCCGCACGTGGAAGTTGGTAATATAAACACCCATGGCTTGTTTACCCATAGCACTCTACAAAGGAGAAGAAACGTTGAATTTCAAAATCATCTTCACAAACTAGATTAAAACAAAATTACGCAAAGTAAAAAATACAATAAACTAATACGTGAATGCAATTTCACAATCTATACTTCGTTTACCGGAGTGAAAAAAATCAAAGAAATTTCGCTAGTAGGTAACACTAGTTAAGGTAAATCTACGACGACGTACTTGATATGTGTTACGAGGCGATTGGTTGTGATCAGGGAAGGGAATAATAGATGCGCAAACGCCCAAAATCATGGCAGGATGAATTTCACAATGTGTGTAAGTGGCACAATATGCATCCTTTCCTTGACGCAAGTCGTCCGGTGACATAGCAATCATAGCTGTCTCTTCTTCTAAAGTATCGATATATTCCACCACACCTGATGCTACCAAATCTTGCCACCTAAGGCGATATTCAATTAGTTTTACAGTTTTAAATAATTCCACTACGTAAGTCCGATATAGTTATCTGGACTATATGATGCCACAGGAAAATCAGCAACTTACGTGAAATTATTATACTCTCGCTCTTTGAGCATGTCAATGTGCTTCTTCTTTAAGAGAAGTTTCGTGTTTTCGACGATCAACAAAGGACGACAAATACGTCCGGCGTCAGTGTAAATTCGGATTTCCCTATCTTGGATATCTCGAATCATCGACACCTAAAATGCAATTAGTAATTACAAAAAGTTAATTACAAGAATATCAACAAAAGTTTCGCAAAGACAAGATGAAGGGGACAGAGAGAATAGTTAAATTATTAGACTGCGTACTTCAGACACGATGATGTCCATCTGCCTACGAAGTTTTCTTAAAGTTGCCATCAACTGTTCAGGATCTCGGTGAATACCAACCCAGCAACCGTTTACGAAAATCTTAGTTGAACTAACAACACGCATCATTTGCATTATAAGGAAAGCATATAAATTATGAGAATTTTACTCTGCAATAGCTGAAGGGGCGATTTCTTCTAAATTTTCCATAGACCATTCTTCCAAAAATTCCAAAATAGGCGAAGGCTGGGATCCTACAGAAATGTACGCCATAAGCGCCAAGTTTTTTACCAAACCTACGGCCTGTCCTTCGGGTGTCTCAGCAGGGCACACCATGCCCCATAAAGTATTGTGTAACTGACGTGGTTTGGCCAATTTACCATCCCGACCAATGGGCGAGTTCAAGCGTCGCAAATGGGATAATGTAGAAGCGAACGTCAGTCGATTTAACACCTAGCATTTTCGAATAAATTATAACAAAACGCCTTGAAAGGAAATGTTAGTGAATACTGCACCTGAGATACACCAGCACGAGCTTGATGAGCTTTCTTCTGGTCACCCCAGTTTCCTGTAGCTAAGGAATACTTCAAACCGTCTGTTATAATTCGCGTTTTGATAGCCAATTCCATGTTGAAGTCTTTGCCTTTGTCAATGAACTTCTGTGCGTACATTCGCACCTCCTTCAAGAGGTTCTTGAATAACCTAACGAGCAAGATATCAAATCATGACGAAAACGAAAATACAGTAATTATGACATGGAAAAACAAATAAGTAGCACCAAAGTGAATGAACAAAAAGCGAAACGTTGAACCAAAATTTCGGACAACAAATTATGAGAAAAAAATAGCTTTTCCCTTTCCAGCACTAGTTTAAATTTTTATTTGCTATTTCTTCACGCAGAATTTCACTCTCGATTAGCTTTGAATTATGAACGTGTCGATTACTTGATATGCAAAATGATAACAAAATCTATTCTAAGCTTTTTACACTCACTAAAGTAAAATAAATATTACCCTCGGAACAAGAAGGCCATGAGAGGACCAGCCAAATCCAATCGTTTGTTACCGTAATGATCACGATCGTCCAGTTCTCGGCGTCCCAAAGACGCTAACAGAAGTCGATGAACCATATAACTAAACAAAAAGAACATTTTACACGTAACAGAAACCTTAAAGCCTTTTTTTTATTATTTTTTTTTTTTTGCTTCTGCCTTACCCCAAAAAGTAGGCCTTTTTTGTTTCGCAGAAGTCTGAAACACCCACGTGAGGCAACATTTCTTTTTGCAAGATTTCTCTAGCGTATTTAATACGTTTTTCTTTAGTAACACCGGGTCTTGCACCACGAGCGCCAATAAAGTTTAACGCAACGTTTTGTTCTTGAATTACAAAAGCTTCGTCCAATGACGGTTTCACCTAAGCGATAAATGCGAAAACGAGACATAAAACCAAGGCTAACAGCCAATAAAACGCACAGGTTTAAGAATAACTGCAACAAAAGCCAATAACTACGTAAAAGGCCCCTAAACATGTTTATGGGAAGGAAAAATAAATTATAAGGAAAAAAAATTTCAGGCAATAAAAAAAGCAATAATAACTGAAGCAAAGGGTTAGGATAATAAGAAAATTTCTACCATTTCCATCATTTCTGGATCATCGAAATCGTAGATAATGTGTTCCAAGATATCGCGATCAGCTACGAAGCCCAAAGCTCGGAAAACGATCATAATAGGGATTTCTTGTTTGATATACGGTAAGATGGCAATAATTCGCTGGCCAATAGCGGATTTTTTCACACTCTAAGGAAATGCGAACAAATATTAGAAACAATTTATCTCTGCTGAAGGTTTGGACATACTTGTCCTCCTCGAGCCATCATGTTCACGAAGAGTGTAGATGTGGGGCGTGAAGAGTGCTCTAAACAGGATCGGATTTCTGCTTTATACGCAAATTTGCCGTCCTTCATTGAGAAGACGTACACGGTATTCGTTGCCATCTTCTCTTGAGCGATCAATACCTTCAAGAAAAACAATAATTGAGTTGGCAAGACCTATCACACTTACGAATTACTTTTTCGGAGCCGTTAATGACAAAATAACCGCCAGGATCCAAGGGGCATTCATTTAGCTCAGCCAAGTCACGGTCGTTGAGCCCGTTAAGCAAGCAATATGTGGAACGCAACATAATAGGGATTTTGCCGATGAAAGTCTTTTGATGCTGCGTTTCAACGGGATCTTCACCTTCTCGTATGACTGTCTTTGTGATATCCACGTAAAGAGGGGCAGAATAGGTTAAGTTACGCAACCGAGCTTCATTAGGCATCATGGCTGTCGGAGCACCATCTTTTTCCCAATGCGTTGGTTTGGAGAGGTAAATTTGCTCAAATTTAAGCAAGTATCGTGGCTATGTAAACAAGAAAATCTGGAGTTAATATTGCGTCTAGCGAGACTTGTTCACAAAGCTTTGCTTACAGGTGTTTCAAGTTCGCCAGAAGTGTGTTGAGCTTCAGCTTGCAAATCAATTTGAGGTGAATCTTCAACGATGCGTTGAACAGACATTTGAATAAATTCATCAAAAGAATCCAATTGCTGTCTGACAAGACCCTTTTCATCGAAATAAGCATTAATAACAATCCAACAGGCTTCTTGCCACAGTTCGGAAGAAATGTCCTCGGAATCCTCCTCTTCCATGGTGTCGACTAAGAAAAGAAATAGTTGTAACAAGTCATGTTATATAATTGGTTACGGAATGGTAAAAAAATAATTTTACCTTCATCAGCTTCGTACATCTTAGAAATTTTATTGTAAAAACACTCAAGCGGATTGTGAAACCGTCGTGCGTCGGTTGCAAACGGAGCACAACAAAGTCAAGAACGCTAGGGACGCAGTGAAATATAAACTGCTCAGATGCCGCTAGTGTATAGTTACTCGTTAATGACATCGCTAGGTGGCAGAACAACGACAAAGAAATGTGGCATATTCAATTCGTTGTTAACTCATAAAGAAAAATCATACCGGGATGGCGATTTTCGTGGTGTATTCTCTAGATAATTTAATTAAAAAATATTAGTCGAAATGCAATTTGCTTCTAGTTATGAAATGAGAGAATGAACCTTTATTTTGTGCGATGTAGACTGACTTTCGAATTTTCATTAGTTAAAAAGGTGACAAACTTTGACTTCGTAAATTTATTAGGAAAACTTCTGAGAAAAACCTTGATTATAAACACTAAATAAAACATACATAACTTATAAACATACATAACTTGTAAACAGTAAATAAAAAATACGAAACAGTCAGAGTAATTTGCTGTAAGCTTTGGCTGTTTTTAGGAAACAATCCTTCGAAATGTGCCATGTTATGCGCCTATTCTAACTGTGTGCATGCCTTAACATTCCAATTTAGACCGGACACGATCGTCCAAGTTATACGGACATAAGCAGCGCTGGAAAATCCACCGTACGGTTCAACAACGTACTGCCGATTCCAGGGCCGGATTAAGTGGTCGGGGGGCCTGGGGCAAAATTTTGGCGGGGGGCCCTTTAAGCCTTTACGAGTGTCAAAAAAATGAAATCCGGCATCGCGACATGCTCTTTTATTATGAATGTACATACTGTAATTGTGTGATGAGCAACTGGCTATATTACGTGGTACAGAAATGCAGTAATGCCAGTATTACTAAAACTAAAGTAATTATTGATCAGACAGGGCATTTGCGTGATTTTACAGCAGCAAAAACACGAATAGTTTCGCCAAAATCAAGCTGGTGAAGCAGTTCGCTTTCAATGCTGAGAAGTGTTAGACCACCCAAGCGTTCATGAGCCATCGTAGTTCGGAGCTTGTTTTTGATAAAGGCCATTTTGCTAAAGGAACGTTCTCCCGAACAATTCGTCACCAGGAGGGACAAATAGATGCGGAGAGCGGTGTTGGCATTGGGAAACGTAGTCTCCAGGTGTTCACTATGCATGAGCGCAAGTAAAGCATGGGTGTTCACACAGCGCTCCTTGGTTCTCATGTAGTGAACGAGCTGGCTCATTTCGCTGGCCAACACCTCCTTCGACAAATTCAAGGGGTAGTGGTCCGCCAGGGTAAAGGAATTGACTTTCACTTCCTCATCTGTTGCCGTATTGAAATTTCAACATAACATGTCAAGAAATTATT